>LPNX010182193.1:1058349-1229322 GCA_001517045.1 Pseudotsuga menziesii | reverse complement strand
TATTATTGTTAAAGGTTCTTGATCTCAAGAACATTTTATAATATCCTTAGACAATAGTTTTTAGTCTTGGATGGTTGTTGAATCCCCACAAACTATCAATCCTCCCATGCTTTGATATGAGGACATGTTGATGGTGTTTGAGACTAAGGGGATATCTTTAGGGCTTGAGCATGTTTTCTCTTTCTTTCATAATGACTTCCACCACCCGCAACCTAGTTACAGCTGTAAATATGCTAATGATTGTCGATACTATAAGGCATTTTAGTTTTTGCATGCATTTTCATCATATGGCTAATGTATAGCTTCGTATTTCACCTTTCCACTATAATTATATAGGTCTCTTAAGCGTCGCCATAAATTTCTACCTTGATATCAATTTCCCATAAATTTCTACCTTGATATCAAGGTAGAAATTTATGGGAAATTGATATCAAGGTAGAAATTTATGGGAAATTCTAGGTAGGATAGGTCTCATAAGCGTCGCTTAAGCGACGGATAGCCTCATAAGCGTCTCTTAAGTGACGACTCACTCAAGGCGTCGTCGCTTAAGCGACGCTTATGAGGCTATCCGTTGCTTAAGCGACGCTTATGGAGACATTTTCAAATTTTTTTTTTTTTTATCTTTGTGATTTTTGGTAGGTTTAAAAAAGGAAATCCACGCACCGTCGGAATTTTCCGTCGGATTTTGGATCGAAATGTAGTAGTGACACCCATGGGACATGAAATCCCAGGCACCGTGCAGCTGGAGGGATGACTATCTAAAAACATGTGTATTTCTCAAAGTGCTTGAAGTCCTTTCCCCAATGGTTGGCGCTTCCCTGGTGTGAAAAACCAGGGGGATAAATGAGCGTGGAATCAAGCTCACCAACCAACAACACACCTAGACTGACAAGTTTCTCGAACCAGATCACCATTGCAAATTTCTCAGAATTCTCAGAACCTCTAGCAGAATGATACTTTGAATTTTTCTTCCACACTAGGTCATACTATGCATCTTAGGGGCTCTAAAAGGTGGTGTTTATATAGGATTGGGGAACTAGAGACAGGGATGACCCGTCAACATTTTCGTACACTTCATCATCGAGTAGCATGGTGATAGCACGAGCGAGCACATGAACCAAGGGATTCCTTTCCTGCTGGAGATCTAGTCATGCCACCCTATCTGCTATGGCATTTCATAATTGGCTGTGGAAAAATACTTCAGGCGTTACCTTGCATGGTCGACCATACGCTTTAGGGAATATGGACTGGACGTTTTCTTTCCCTTTTGTTCCTGTGACGACGATATTAGAACAATTCTTTTGCCGCGTTTTCCTTGCTTTGTGTGGCGATCAGATTCGCTGCTCCACATCTTATATTTTCACAATAGCCTTATGATTTCACATGCTAGCCACATGATGGATATTTGGTTTTGGGAGAGATGGCGCTGCCGCGGGGATGATTTATCCTATAGGTGTATCACAAATCGCGTCGAAGAAATCAATTAACTGTCAGGAAGGCAAATTGTATGTGAGGGCTTCTTCTCCACGTAGATGCTTTTATAGTTTTTTATGTTGCATAACCCTCGTGTTTCTCCATGCACTCTGTACTGCATATTTGTTCATGTTTGCAATCTAAGCCCTCGATATACCACATATTCATACCCAAAACTCAACACTATCAACCTGCACAACTTGATTTGGGGAGATCAATATCAACCATCGATCTCTAAACTACCTTCACCAGGACCGTTCATCGTTGAGAACTTTAGTATTTTTCCTATTCCTTTCTCGTCTGATTGTTCGAGCAACTTTTGATCACGGAATGCTTCTCACTTGTAGATCCACCCAATCTCTTATTCCGACCGTAGATCTTCGCAGCCCCTACCACTTTCTGCGGATTGAAAACTTGAATTTCTCCCCATTAGTTCAATCCACGGAATCCTTATGGACCGCAGATCTATCTCCACCTTCATATCCACCATCCGATCTTTTACCTATTAACTCATTTCGCGATTTGAAATTTTTTCTTTCTCCAGGCGTGTTCATCACGTGGAATGATTTAGAGCTATTGATATTATCGTGTGTCGATCTTGACCTTCCAACATCTCACCTATTTAATGGACTCCACAAATCTCAAAATTAAATCCTTCCTCGCATCTCCGCTCCGCGGAATCTCTTTCTGCCATTGATATTCCTTGTCATGAATCTGAACCATCGAGGCCTAACACACTTTACCCTTATTTTGCCACTGCATGTTTCAATCTATAGAAAGATCTATCACCATAGATCAAAATCCACTCTCCATCTGATGACTCCTGATGAAAGAACTTGCTAACCAGATAACCTGAAAAGCGCTTCCACAAAATTTCATCAAATAGGATCAGTTTTAAGACTTTCAAGTCCATAATTTAAAAATTCAAACTTAGTGCTAATAGCTGGCTCCACTAGGGATGTTATCCTCCCAACGAGGTAGCAAAGAACCTCATAGACCAGGTGCCAAATCTATTAGGTTTCCCCCAATATTTCTTTGAAACCCTCAACCTGGCCTAAGCTGAACCATAAACTGAACCACTACTGCAAACAAATTCCTGTCAATCTGTAAACTGAAAACAACTGTAACTGCAGAATTTAACTTGTAACTGAACTAAAACTGTTGAAAGAAATGCTCGCCATGTCCAGCTTATTCATACCTACCTATCCTACTTAACTGAGCACAAATTCCCAATCAAGCAAAATCTGACTTCCAGTGAAGCCAATCAAGCAATTTACCTAATAATTATGTTTCTTCCTCATGCTTGATTAAAATAAGAACATAGGAATATACTAGCAAAAGGTTATGATGAAAAGTATGTCCTTTGTTGCAAACACATAACCAACTACCCCATGTGAAAAATCTATCCATGTACTCTGCCACTAGATCATAAAAAGTAGGACAATCTTCAACATACTCTGTCATTTGCTTACCATTAGAAGGCTGTCCAAAAACTAACTCTTCTTGCATACTGTCAAACTGATCTCCAAAATAACTTTGAAAGGAACTCTTATGACTATTTTCAAATGAAATATCCATAATTTCATTCAAAATTTATGAATTTAAAACTTCATTCTTTTCAATCACTTCAAAAGAAATGTCATTTTGTTCTTCAACATAATCAGGCAAATAAACCCCTTCTCCTTGAGATGAAATTGATGAATGTGAAATATTTAAAGAAGCATTTACTTGAGAACCCTCACCTCTTTATTTGTGATCCAATGCCTCATTGCAAACCATTGATTTTTCCATAATCTGAGATCGGCTGCATGATTGTTCACCCTCATCATCTTCTACTTCTAAAAAGTGCATGAAATTTTCCATACCTTCAAATTTTTGTTTATGTTTAGAGGCTTTAAGTATTTGTCTTATCAGTTCAAATGAAGAATAACACAAAGGTAAACTTTCACCTTCAGCACACTCATTATCCTCTCCTTTTTCAGCCTTTTGACTTTGGATTACAGTCAGATTTTCTTCACTAACAGGCCTTGAGTTTACAAAATTTATGGCCGGTTTTTTGGGTACAACATCCAAGTATTCATCCTCATATTCATCATATATGGGCATACTAAAATCATTTTTAAAATCACCACTAACAAAATTTGTAACATGCTGATCGCAATCTTCAGAAAACAAATTAGTAAAACCATCTTCTTTTACATACCGGGCTGATCATTTTTCTGTTTACTAAGAGGAGGTTTGAGATGCACAGAGAATGTTTATTTTATTTTTATGTTGCTCCACCAAGTCTGATTTCTTTTCCATTCTATCACTACTGTCTTGGTTTGAAATTTTTTTAGACATCCTAAGACGGCCTTCAACCTCCAAATAACCAATAAACATGTGCTGCAATGTGACTGGCTTTCTCTCCAAAAGAAGTAATGATAGTTCAAGAGGAAAGGTAGTTGCATAGTAAAGTTTAGCAGCGTTTTCAAGAGTTTGGATTTCTTTTGGCATGTTATAATAAAAACTTACAAACCTCTTGTTGAAACTAGACATGGTTTCACCCTCATGTTTCTTCGTGGAATAGAAATATGAAAGTATTTGGTCTAATGACCTTCTCTTACCCCAAAATTTCAAAAAGATGTCAGAAAGTTCTTCCCATGTACTGATGGATTCATGCTGTAAGTGCTTAAACCATTCCTTAACATCTCCTTGCAAAGATTGGGAAAAAACCCTCATGCAGACATCATCATGTTCTAGTTCAAAGAGGTCAAGGAAATGCTCAAAGGCTTGTAAATGTTTTTCAGCTGTAAGGTTCTTGGATTCTCCATCAAACTTAGGAAGGTACTTGTAGTGCTTTGTAGGGAAATCATGGAGGATAAGAGGTAAGCGAAGTGGTTTGTACCGGTTTGGGATACTGGAAGAAACATAGCTATGTGGAATGGATGTATTATCAACTGTGGTTTCATGAGGCTCACAAGGGCGATCTTTAATGTCATGTGGTTCAAATTAATGATCTTGATCAAAGTCAAATGTACAGGATGATGAAATACTTTCAGTTCGTCAAGAAGGATATACATGAGTAAATTCATGGTTTTGTTTTGAGTGCAATGAATAATGCAAAACTGTTTTGACAAGCTTAGGAAAAGATAGGAAAAAATTTACAAGAAATGACAAGACACCTTGGAGAAAACTGAAACTTGAGTACCTTATCTTTTCATCATGCATTTCCATGTTTTTACAATGAGCTCATTTCCCCAGTGGAGTCTGTTGGTTCTCTTTGAAAACTTGATCTCTGGATCATGTCACCAATGGAGTCATTGAAAGCTAGATTCTCTGAGAATGGAGTCGCCAGGTGAACGATGCACAACCTTCTTGATGTTTGACCATTGTTCACCATCAACAATCAAATCTGAAACTATGTCGTTCATACCCAAGGAAGATTTAAAGCTTCATCCCTGACAACGGCGCCAGTTTGTTAACACTCAGAATGTACCCAGGTTGTGGAAAGGTAGATCCCGAGGTAACATCATAACCACTTTAGACTATATTTCTGACCTAATACAATCAAAGAGGGATCTCTCACTATTTACAGAGTTTTCATACTCAAGATATTCAATCAAAGACAGTAAGAGGGTCAAATTTCTGAATAGAACAAGTTTGTTTTTATAAAGTTTGGTGGGACAATTATGGAGGAGAACATTGGGCAATGGAGTCAACAACCAGGTTTGAAATAGGTTACAGAAGGTAGGAAATATGAAGGTTTATGGGCAGAGGCAAGGTAGCCACCCTTTCCTCAATCTAGAGGTATTAGCAGGTTGATTAGCAGACAGTGGGAGACGACCCATCAAATAGAGCACCTAACCACGGTGAATTTTGCAAGATTTTAGAAGAAAATGTTTTGAAAATGCTTGAACAATGGACCTAGAGCATGCAAGATGAATTTTGGCCCATATACACTAATCTTCAAGAATGAAAGAAAATACAAAATGGAGTGAAAAATAGGATAAACATTCACATAAAGAAATTACTTATTGAAGAAAAAGATGACACAGGAATCTCTGCCATGAAAGGTTTAACATTCGTCCTCTGCAATTTTATTCATCTCTGGAAACTGAAACCTATTACAATGCAGAGCCTCTCTAATATTGAAAATCCAACCGCCCTCCCCTCTGTGGAGAGCCAATTTATAACGTCTTAGACCCCTGAGGTTAATCCTCGAAATAGGACCTGAAACTGTTTACAGTCATAATCAAAACACTAACAACTAGAGTGTGGTACTTCTGCCACGCTTTACTTATATTTAACAGACATCATGGAGCAAATGTGCATGCTCGACCTAGATGGTAGCACGACGTTTCTGGTTCTGATCTCGTGGGGCTGTGAAAATGACGTCTTAGGATGCTTCTGGTGGCTCGTCCCTGACTAGGCTCGAATCCTTTGTCTATCTGTCGAGTCAACAACGTGTCTTTTTCCTTTGTGTTCATTTTGTGCTCAAAGGCACCTTTCTACATGGGATCAAAGCTGGAAAAGGAGTTTATATCCTTTCCGCGCTCATCCTTCTTCACAGTTTCCCCCTTGCTTCTAGCAGAAACAAGCCTCTGCAGTGGCTTTTCATTCTTGTACTGCTCACCACCTCAGAAAAAGTTTGCGGATAGGGTGCATGAAAGCTATGATGAAGACTTTGGACCCCTGATGCTCCAGTACGAGCATTCACTCCTAATGGTCGCCACTGAACATGGTCATCACGTACCGAGGCTTTGGAGGCAGCGATTGTGTCCGGGGGTTCTAGAGGGACACCCATGGGATGTGAAATCCTAGGCACGATGTAGTTGGAGGGATGGCTATTTGAAAATAGGTGTATTTCTCAAAGTGCTTGACATCCTTTCCCCGATGGTTGGCGCTTCCCTGGTGTGAAAAACCAGGGCGATATATGAGTGTGGAATCAAGCTCACCAACCAAAAACACACCTAGAATGACAAGTTTCTCGAACCAGATCGCCATTGCAAATTTCTCATAATTCTTGGAACCTCCAGCAGAATGATACTTCGAATTTTGCTTCTACACTAGCTCATCCTATGCATCTTAGGGGCTCTAAAAGGTGGTGTTTATATAGGATTGGAGAACTGGACACGAGGATGACCCGTCAGCATTTTCACACACTTCATCATCGAGTAGCATGGTGAGGGCATGAGCGAGCACATGAGCCAAGGGATTCCTTTCCCGCTGGAGATCTAGTCATGCGCCCTATCTGCTACGACATTTCTTTATTGGTTGCAGAAAAATAATTCAGGCGTTACCTTGCATGGTCGACCATACGCTTTAGGGCATATGGACTGGATGTTTTCTTTCCCTTTCGTTCCTATGACGATGATATCATAACAATTATTTTGCTGTGTTTTCCTTGCTTTGTGTGGTGATCAGATTCACTGCTCCACATCTTTGATTTTCACGATATCCTTCTTATTTCACATGCTAGCCACATGACGAATATCTGGTTTTGGGCGAGATGGTGCTGCTGCGGGGATGATTTATCCTATAGGTGTATCACAAATGGCGTCGAGGAAATCAATTAATTGTGGGGAAGGCAGATCGTATGTGAGGGCGTCTTCTCCACGTAGATGCTTTTATAGTTTTTTATGTTGCATAAACCTCGTGTTTCTCCATGCACTCTGTACCATAGATTTGTTCATCTTTGTAATCTAAGCCCTCGATATACCACATCTTCATACCCAAAACTCAACACTATCAACCTGCACAGCTTGATTTGGGGAGATCAATATCAACCGTCGATCTCTAAACTGCCTTCACCAGGACCGTTCATCATTGAGAACTTTAGTATTTTGCCCAATCCTTTCTCGTCTGATCATTCGAGCAACTTCTGATCGTGGAATGCTTCTCACCCGTAGATCAACCCGATCTCTTGTTCCGACCGTAGATCTTCGCAGCCCCTACCACTTTTCGCGGATTGAAATCCTAACTTTGTCCGCGCTAGTTCAATCTATGGAATCCTTCTGGACCGCAAATCTATCTCCGCCTTCATCTCCACCGTCCGATATTTTACCTGTTAACTCATTTCGTGATTTGAAAAAGTTTATTTCTCCAGGCGTGTTCACCGCACGAAATGATTTAAAGCCATTGATCTTATCGTGTGTCGATATCAACCTTCCAACATCTCACCTATTTAACGGACTCTGCAAATATCAAAATTAAAATTTTCCTCGCATCTCCGCTCCGTGAAATCTCTTTTCACCGTTGATATTCCTTGTCATGAATCTGAACTATTGTGGCTTAACACGCTTTACCCTTATTCCGTCACTGCATGTTTCAATCTACAGAAAGATCTATCATCGTAGATTAAAATCCACTCTCCATCCGATGACTCTTGATGAAAGAACTTGCTAACCAGATAACTTGAAAGGCGCTTCCACAAAATTTCATCAAATAGGATCATTTTCAAGCCTTTCAAGTCCATAATTCAAAAATTCAAACTTAATGCTAACAACTCTATTTTATAATATTAGAGTTATTTATGCCTTTTAATGATATTTCACCAATCACAAATCCTTACATATTCTAAAAAAAATGGTTAATCTCCTATGGTATCTGCTTGATTAGGTATTCTAGGTAATGGTCGTACTTAAAACTAACTTAGATGTTCAAATTATTTGACTCACTATGTTTGTACGATGAATGTGAAAAAACCAAGAAATTCTCTATTCATTAGATGTCAAGCATCACTCAAATATCATTCTAACAAAATTCGACCATTAGATCTCAAATACTCTCTTAACAAAAATCATTCAAGTATTGCCTTTATTATTTAAGTTTGATACCTGTATCTCATTAAAATATATTTTTATTATTCATCTATATTGTATATGAATATTCAAAGTGATGAATCCATTTTTACATTAAAAATTACAATTTCATTAATCCAAAAGTACAATTTAACAAAAAAAAATACCTAAATTAATTTAAAAAATGATAAAATACAAATGTCAAACACTTAATATTCATCAAATAATTGTTACTCATTATTTTTATATTTCAATATAGACATAGATACACACGTAATACCTTGATAAATTATACATATTCTCTTTAACTCTAAAAGGGTACACATATACACTTAAAACTCATGATAATGAGGGATTTCATAGAGGAGAACTATATATTTTATCCAAAAAGTGGGTCTTGAAAATTTCAATATTGTCAAAACTGAATAAAGTTAAAAAAAACCAATTCTAATAAAGTCGTATGATGTTTACATTTTGTTTTAGATTATCGACTCAAAAACCTTTAAAACCTTTGAGAATATGAAAGAAATATAACCCTACAACTTTTGATCCATGATTTTATTCTTAACACACAATTTTCAACAACATTTGCTACTTCAAAAATAAAATAAAAAAATCCACGTGCTCCATCCACTACTTTTATGTTATGGACTCTTTATGCTCGTATAACAATGTTAAGGATATATTATGGTCCCATTGATTATTAAGGGTTGGGATAAAATAAAATTATGGTTGCCAAAAAGTTAATGGCAAAGTTGTATATTTCATTTTAATGAGTGTGGCTTATAATCTCCTCCATTAGGTCTCACCTAATTGTAAATACTAATATTAAATAATTAAAATAGACCAGTTCAGTTAATAATGTTCATTCCTATATTTCATATAAAATAGCATAGCAATAAAGAAAATAGTAAGTTAGATAGGATCTTTTTGTTTATTTGTTTGTTGGTAAAGTGTTGGAACCTCCTTGACTAGCAGATTTGCCATTGGCCAAGTTACCACGAACCAGGGGCATCTAAGCCGTCAAAATCACTCGGGAATCGCACCCAGCCTGGACCGCACCAACCCTTAACATGGTTGGATTTTTTGGTATCCGTAGGATTAGAGTTGGCAACCTTTCAGTTTAGGGGGTGTCTTAACCATACCCCGCCATCAACTGTTCTACATCTCACAAATCAGTTAGATAGAATCTTAATCATAGTAAGACTTCCTCTTTTAGATAGAATCTTACTCATAGTAAGATTCACACTATAATGAATCCTCCACAAGTTATACAAAGTGACAACACAATTACAATGACAAGTGTTCCATAGAAATTCGTTGCATTCTTGATCATGCTTGCAGCTCCAAAAGACATGGCAAACAATTTTTCTCTCTCTACAATGCATACAATAATCATATATAAAAGTAGATTGATAAGCACTATTTGGAGTTCAGACCTTCATTGATTAGTAGCCAAGGAAAAAACCTCAATTGGTAGGATGTTCATTTGATGTACGAGCGACATGGGTCAAACATTGGCACCATACCTCTAACATCAATTATTTATGGGTTAGCCGATGTTCATTCGATGAGATTTGAACATTATGTCTATGTTTTTTTGGTTCAAATCAGTTTTAAACGTGGATTATCAAATGTTTAGCTGACAATATTTCTACATTAGAAACGTTTCTTTTCAGACATTAAATCCACGTTAGGGAAGGATTTGAATATTAGATTTTTGTATGCTCGTTCCACATGATGTGACATGGATGATCAATTGTTTAATCGACATTAGTTCCACATTCACAACGTCTCTTTTCAAACATTCATTCCATGTTAGGTCCAAGTTAGACATGGCTTATCGAGGATGTTTAGTTGATGTTGGTTCCATGTTAGAAATGTCTATTTTTGGACATTTATTCCACACTTTCTCCAAGTTAGCCATGGCTTATAGGACATTCAAGCGATGTTATTTGTATGTTAGAGACATTAATACCACATTAGGGAAGGGTTTGAAGATAATATTTTTGGACGTTCCTTCCACGTTCTGTAATGTCTCTTGATGGACATTCCAACGACATTAGTAGACATCAAATTTTGGATGTGTCACCAACGTGCAATCGATGTTGTTGAAGATGTTAAACCATGGATGTTTGACCGACTTTAGGATCAAAACCAGTCCAACGCAAAGACCCGTCGAATGAGAGGTATTTTTTTAGTAGTGTATTTACTTCACTTTCTTCATGTATAGATATTTGTGAAGAGTTGTGGGATAGTGGCTATCTTTTGTTCTTCAACATTGTTACTAATTTCATCTTATATTTGAAAACAAAGTTGAAACCTTTTGTTATCCAGGATGGTTGATGTTAAGCAAGAATGTAATGTGATCAAATCCACATTATATCACCATATTTCTGTAATAATGTATGGAATGAACATCCATCTTCTACTATAAATTCATGATGATTATCTATGGGCCAAACATTTCAATGGATAGACCATTGGGTTCTTGTATTTGTAATGTGATATTTAGTTATGAAGATTGTTTGCTAGAAACATTTCAATGGATAAATATGTGGTTCTTGTATTCATGATGAGGTCTACTATTCTTGCATCTTTCATCTTGGTTATGAATATTGTTTGCTTAGCCCATGTTTCTATGGATAGGCCATTTGGGTTTTGTATTCACAATGTAATCTTTCGTAGGGTTCTTTGAAGACTGTATGTTGGAAACATTTTGATGTACATATATTGCTTTCTTGTATTCATGATGTGGTCTATTGCAAATTTATTTAAGCTTTCAATTGGGTTACAGGTTGTTATGATTGTATGCTTGCCATATTTTTGTGTATTTGCCATCAAAGGTTTCTATACACTATTCTAGTGTTCTACAAGAGTTCACTGTACATCTTGATTTGGTTGCAATTTCATGATTAAATCAGAAGCAGTTGTTATCTTTATGAAATCCATGAGGTAAAGTGTGTTCTTATTCACATATTATGGTGCATTGTGGAAGTTGTCATCAAGGGGGATGTTAGTGTGATTCCACCTTCCTCCATTTGTATTATTTCTCCTAGTCATCATTAAGGGAGTGCGTTATAATATGTACTGATGATGTGTGTGGTATTGTTGGTAAAATATCATAAAAGGCATAAATAACTCTAATAATCTAAAATAGAGTTATCCCACATGCATCATGTAATTAATCACATGTTGTCAGATATTGTGAATCACACATCACATGTTGTGTATGTCATTTGCACACACATGATTGTGTCATCATGTGAAGATGGAGAGTGATGCATAAGTGGAGATGCCTTGTATTGTAAGATGGAGATTTCTGCAGAATAATGAAGACCAAGCCTTTTGTGGATGTTTCTCCATTTGGGGGTTTACCATGTATATTTGGTATATTATTCTCTTGTTCTCTTGTTTATTATTTCTTACATGATTATTGTTGCTTGTATGAATAGAAGACTAAACTAGTAGATTCTTGCTTTGCATGTTAGTAAATGTATTGTTGTATGTTTATGGATATTATAATATGCATATACATACAACAATACATCTACACTAACATCTAAATTAGTATAAAAGATCTACTAGTCTATCATTCTATCCATACAAGCAACAATAATCATGTAAGCATATATACATGTTAAAGCCCCAAATGGGGAAACATCCTTGGGAAGGTTTGGTCTTCTATATTCTTTATAAATCATCATCTTACAATATAAGACATTGACACATATGCATCACTCTCCATCTTCACATCATGTCACAATGATGTGTGTACAAATGACATACACACCATGAGATGTGTGATTTCACAATATATCACAACATACCCAAAAGAGTCTCCTTCACCTCTATTATATACCAAGAGGTATGAAATATTTACATCCTATAACACATGTGGGATAAATAGCTTTCCATCTCTCTTATATACATAATGGTTATAAGAGAATTTAATTACATGATGCATGTGGGATAACTCTATTTTATAATATTAGAGTTATTTATGCCTTTTAATGATATTTCACCAATAATACCACACAAGTCATCATTACATAATCTAAACAAAATTGGTTCATCTCCTATGGTATCTGCTTCATTAGGTATTTTAGGTAATAGTCTTACTTAAAACTAACTGCTCAAATTATTTGACTCGCTATGTTTGTACGATGAATGCGAAACACCAAGAAATTCTCTATTCATGAGATGTCAAGCATCACTAAAAATATCATTCTAACAAAATTCGATCATTAGATCTCAAATACTCTCTTAACAAAAACCATTCAAGTATTGCCTTTATTATTTAAGTTTAATACCTGTATCTCATTAAAATATAATTTTATTAATCATCTGTATTGTATATGGGTATTCAAGGTGACGAATCCATTTTTACATTAAAAATAACAATTTCATTAATCCAAAAATGCAATTTGGCCAAAAATACCTAATTTAATTTGAAGAATAATAAAATACAAATATCAAACATTTAATGTATGTATTCTTATTCATAAAATAATGATTACTCGTTATTTTTATATTTTAATATAGACATAGATACACACGTAATACCTAGATAAATTATACATATTCTCTTTAACTCTAAAAAGGTACACATATACACTTAAAACTCATGATAATGAGAGATTCCATAGCGAGAAGTATATCTTTTATCCAAAAAGTGGGCCTTGAAAATTTCAATATTGTCAAAACTGAACAAAGTAAAAAAAATCCATGGCTTATGAAATGGACCAAAGTATTCATGCAAGTAAGCTATTTTCCAATGCAATAAAACTAGTAACACTAAATAAAAATGGTAAAGAAGACCAATAAATAGTAAAAATATTTTCTTTTTACACACAAGTGTGGATGCATGAAACACAATTTTTTTATTAATAAATTTTGGAAATTACATAGGTGGAGAATACCTCAGACAATTGGGCCCTTGCAGTTGATGGTGAGTGTTGTTCTCCTGTGTCCACGAAGTCTGGTGTCTCTCGCATGAGGTCACAAAGGTGCCAAAGATCGACCAGATTGAAGGAATGGGAGGTAATATAGGGTTATAGGATTTAATGGGAATTTTGGTAGAGTAATGGTGCGAAAATGGAGAGATGGAGTGGATGGAGCCTTCATACCATATTGATAGGAAATATTTGACGTTTTATGGTTTTGAATACCATAGTTGTTTTGATATTTTATCGCTGATAAAATTAGAATTTAGGAGGGATTAACTTTTGGTGCATACTTCCCTTGTTTTTTGGACTTGTGTATTAATGTGGACATTAGTCCCTAATTTAGTGGGATAATTCCATTTTGACGACAAGGGGTCCATAAATTATTGTTAGTTTTTCAACATTAAGCTAGCATTATGTTAGGATATTTACTGAGAGAATAACAAGTACAACAATAAAACACAAGAGACAATGAACACAATGTTTTTGATCAGGGAAACCATAAATGGAGAAAACCCCGCAACTTCCTCAGAGATAGAATCAGCACCAAAACAGTAAAAGCCCCAAAACAGTAAGTGATCTCCCAACAACAGTAATCTTCTTCTTGACTAGCCCCAGTATCTTCTCCTTCCTCAACTATGCGCTACACTTGAGTGAGTGAGTGATGTGTATGATAAATAGAGAGGCTCACTCTCTATTTATATTCTTTCGTTCACTTGAAGTGCACTCCAACATGTCGGCCTCACTTAACAATTACTTACTAGAGCCGACATCTCTAGGAGTGTCTAATAACCCTAGTGCCCCGGAACTGCGGGGACTTTAACTCTTACACATTCGGAGAGTTACCCACTATGACTTGACATGACTTGTTTACATTATTGATACTCCCGATCGGAACATCGGGGCATGACAAAATGACTCAAATACATAATAGATACATCCTGGAATAAACATCGGGTTACAATACATAAGATACATAGATGAATACATTCCGAAGTTACAAATACATCAACACTCCCTCTTAACTAGGAAGGTATTATTTCAACACAATTTTCAGCACTGGTCTTCTTCTCTGTATCAACTGGATCATCTCGTCATCTGCATCTCGAGTCCTCTGAGTCTTCAAGTCATCATCATCTTCAAGTCATTCTCGCTGGATCTGGATAATCTCTCGATCTGGATCAACATCACTGGACTGGATCTGGATCATCACTCGATCTGGATCATCATGGAACATCATCACTGGATCTGGATCATCACTGGATCTAGATCATCATGAGGAATCATCATTGGATCTGGATCATCATGAGGCATCATCACTGGATCTGGATCATCTCTCGATCTGGATCATCACTGGCTGTCATCACTGGATCTCAATCATCACTCGATCTGGATCATCACTGGTTGTCATCACTAGATCTCAATCATCACTCGATCTAGATCATCGCTGGCTATCATCACTGGATCTCGATCATCACTCGATTTGGATCATCCCTGGTGCTATCTCATGATTCTTCTCGTCACAGGAAGTTCTACAGAGCCAGCCCTTTTTCATGCTGGTTGTAGGCCTAGCCATCATGTAGGTCTTCGCCCAACACTTATATCTGACCTACTCGTCAGAAAGACATGCCCAGCACTCACATTTGATCATGTAGGAGCCAATCCTATAATCATATCAGAAAGGCCCAGCACTCACATTCACCAGCATGGTAGGCACATCTAATACCATCTGTGAAATGGCTCTGCACTCACATCCATCAGTATGATAGGCACAAACTACTATCATCTAAGGAAAGGCACTGCACTCACATACATTAGGATGGTGGGAACATTTACTACCATCTGAGGAAAGGCACTGCACTCACATCCACCAGCATGGTAGGCACATCTACTACCATCTGTGGAAAGGCACTGCACTCACATCCACCAGCATGATAGGCACATCTACTATCATCTGTGGAAAGGAACTGCACTTACAATCACCAGCATGATAGGCACATCTACTATCATCTGTGAAAAGGCACAACACTCACATCCATCCAGGAGGGAACACATCCTGCTCACAATGATGGAAGGGTTTGCACTCATATCTGATCTTGTAGTAACCAATCCTATAGTCATATCAGAATGGCCCCCAGTCCTCGACTGAGCTACCTGGTAACTGACCAGGTACCTCCATTCTCAGAATGGCAGTTGCACTTATATCCGACCTGCTCGTCGGAATGGCCAACACTCACATCTAACATGGAAGGAATCTAATCCTTTATCCATGACAGAATGGTTCAGCCCTTACATCTGATCAAGTGGGAACACATCCCTCTATCACATCAGAATGGCGTCTTAGTCCTAGACTGAGTTGTCCTGGTAACTGACCAGGTGCCTCCATTCCTAGAATGGAAATTTCCCTTACATCTGTCCTACTCGACAAAATGGCCAACACTCATATCTGACATGGAAGGGAGCAACCCTATCACCATAACAGAATGGATCAGCCCTTACATCTGACCTTCTCGTCAGAATGGATTTGGGACTCATCACTTTCCCTTAGAGGAAACCTCGATCTGGAGAACACCAAGCTTCTCCCTGAAGTACTTGAAATTTAGCCTAGTCAATGGCTTCGTTAATACATCAGCTATCTGTTCCTCCGTCGCAACATATTGGAGCTTCACTGCTCCTCTCTGCACAATATCCCTGATATAGTGGTACTTGATCTCGATATGCTTCGACTTGTCATGGAACATTGGATTCTCTGAGAACTTCACGCAACTCTGATTGTCACAATGTATACAAGTAGCATCCATCTGGAGATAAAATATATTGGACAGTAGCTTCCGCAGCCATACTGCCTCACAACTATTTGAACAAGCTGCGACATACTCTGCTTCAGTTGTACTCAGTGCCACACAAGATTTCTTCCTGCTAAACCAAGAGATCACACTTGATCCGATACTGAAGCATCAAACTGAAGTGCTCTTCCTAACAATGGCACTGCTTGCCCAATCTGAATCAACATAACCCTCCAGGTTAATATTTTGATTCGCATCGTACTTGAGCCCATAATCAACTGTACCCTTCAGGTACCTCAGAATATGCTTTGCAGCAGTCAAGTGAACATGTCTTGGATTTGTCAAGAACTGGCTCAATGTGTTCACATCAAAGCAAATGTATGGTCTCATTTTTTTCAAGTACATCAATGACCCAATCATCTGACGATACATCATAGCATCAACCAAATATGATGAAGCATCACTCAATAGCTTCAGGTTTGATGCCATAGGTGTGGCCATAGCCTTGCAGTCCATCATCCCAAACCTCTTCAGGATCTCTACTGCATACTTCCCTTGTCCAAGGAAGATTCCATCTATACTCTGCCACACCTCCATACCTAGAAAGTAATGCATCATCCCCAAGTCCTTCATTTCGAACTCAGCAACAAGCTTTCTCTTCATATCAGCAATCAACCCATCTGTACCTGTCACAAATAGATCATCTACATACAGTAGTACCATCACTGGGTTGCCATCTTCAACCTTGTAGTAAAGGTTGGAATCTGCTTTACTCTTGGTAAAGCCCAAACTGGATAGAAAGCTGTCAATTCTGCTGTACTAGGTCCTGGGTGCCTGTTTCAAACCATACAGGGCTTTCTTCAATATGCATACATGAGACTCTCTGTCATGTGTCTCAAAACCAAGTGGTTGTTCTACATACACTTCCTATTCTACTACACCATTCAAGAAAGTAGTCTTGACATCCATCTGGTGTATCTTCCATTTCATTACTGCAGCTAGAGCAAGTACTGATCTAATGGAAGTGTATCTGGCTACAGGTGCAAAGGTTTCTTCATAGTCTATTCCTTCTTTCTGAGAGAAACCCCGAGCTACAAATCTTGCTTTATATTTTTCAATGCTACCGTCCGCAGCATGCTTGATCTTGTAGATCCATTTGGAATTTACAACTGACTTCCCTTCTGGTCTTGGGATAACATCCCAAACATCATTCTTCATGATCGATTGATATTCTTCGATCATAGCATCCTTCCATTCTTTCTGTTCTGCTGCTTCTTCATAACTAGAAGGTTCTTTATTAATGAAATCACATAGTAAGGCTACATACCCGGAGCGGGCTCTGGTCCTCTTTCTTTCTATGTGATTCTCTTATGGAGCCCCATATTTTTCCGCACCTTGGATAAGTTCACGTAACCAAGCAGGTTTCCTCTTATGAGGATTCTTCTCTAGAGGTGGATCTACAGGTCTTTGTGGTTCTTCAAATTATTGATCTTCTTCTTGATCTTCTTCGTTCATGGTTGTGTCATGAATTCTAGGTACTTCTACTTTTGCTTCTTCAGGTTCTTCAGCAGGTGTCTTTCTGGATTTGTTGTAAGCTGTGTCTTCATCAAATGTTACATCCCTGCTAATGTCAATATTCTTGTATTCTGGGAAATAGATTCTGTAAGCCTTCGAGCTTTCAGAGTATCCCACAAATATGCCCTTCCTTCCTGAAGGATCTAATTTTGTTCTCTTCTCTTTTGGAATGTGTATGTACACAGGATAGCCGAATATTCTGAGATGGCTGACTTCTGGTTTCTTGCCGGAGAAGACTTCTTCAGGAGTCTTATTCTCAAGTACTCTATGTGGAGTACGGTTCTGTACATACACCGCTGTTCTAGCAGCTTCCGCCCAAAGATGCATAGGAAGATCTTGATCATGAAGCATGGCTCTTGCAGCTTCCATGATAGTTCTGTTCTTCCATTCCACAATCCCATTCTGTTGTGGATGATAAGGAGTAGATAACTCCCTCTTAATCCCTGATTCTTTACATAGCTCTTTGAACTCATTCGAAGTGAATTCTCCGCCATTATCTGATCGAAAAGTCTTGATCTTCTTTTCAGTGTGGTTCTCGATCAAGGCTTTGAATTCTTTGAACTTACTAAATACTTCGTCTTTGTTCTTCATGAAATAAACCCATGTATTTCTAGAAAAATCATTAATAAAAGAAACATAGTATGCATACCCGCTTAGTGAGTTTGATGACATAGGACCGCATACATCTAAGTGGATGATTTCTAGTATGCCTTTGGCTTTGCTTTCACCACTGGGAAATGTCTTCTTTGTATTCTTCCCTTTCGCAAATCCTTTGCAAACCCCATCATGTTTTGCTTGGAATTTTGGAAGACCTTCAACAACTTTGCTTGCAACAGGTAGTGCTCTGTAATGCATATGTGCAAGCCTTCAATGCCAGAGTTCATTTGGCTCTACTGTGTCATGGACCAAGGCTTGTTCTGGACTGCCCTTCAATTTGTACAAACCTCCTTCTTGTTCTCCAATCACTACCACATCATCGATAGTCTTTCCTCTAGGCCACATAATGACTTGACCATCTATGAATGCAACCCTCATTCCTTTTGCATCCAATGCTGATATGGAGAGAACGTTCTTCTTGAGTTCTGGCACAAACAATACTTCTTTCATGGTTAGAGACTTACTAGAGTCTAGCTTATATGAAGATTCCCCACTACCTTTTATTGGATATTGATAGTCATCTCCTAGCTTCACCTTGTGAGGTGAGTCATGTTCTGATAGTCTTACAAAGGATTCCTTGAATCCAGTCATATGTTTGGAATCCCCACTTTCTATAAGCCAATCATTACTCCCATGAGTAATGTTACCTGTGAGAGCGGAGATCAGAACATATTCATCCTCGCTTGAAGAATCTTCACTTTCATATCTGGATCTCTTCTTGGATGGTTCATCATCCTCTGTAGCATGAGCATGATGTCTTCTTTTGTTCCCCTTCTTCTTATGAGAGTGGACCTTGTTCTTAGGACAGTCTTTTGCATAGTGTCCTTTTTCATCACATGTATAACATCTCACTTTAGATAAATCGTTTCTATTTTTTTCCTTAGAATGAGAGTTCTTACCTTTGGAGTAATGAGGATTTATTCTTCTGCTTCTCTTGGAGTGAACTGTGAGGGCTTGGTCTTCACTTCCCATCTTCTCTTCTCGATCTACTATCCGTACTTCTTCTTGAGAACATTCTTCCCATAGTCTACTGAATTTGACTAACTTCTTTCTTGCACAGATTCCTTGGATGAAAGCATCCCATGACATAGGGAGGCCATTCAAAGTAGGCATCACAATCTCTGCATTTTCCACTTCTTCATCAATAGCTTCTAATTGTTCCTTGATCTGAGAAACCCTTGTGAAGTAAGACTGGATAGTTTCTGCATTCTAAATCTTCACATTCTTCAGTGGGTTTCTTAGGGTCATCTTTCGATTGATGTTCTTCCCTTCAAACAATTTGGTTAGGGCATCAAACATAACTTTAGGTGTCTTGAGAGAGGACACCTATGGGATAAGGTGATCCTTGATAGAATAAGAAATGATCCTCTTTGCCATAACCATCTTCTTCTTATGTAAGGATTTTTCCTCATCTCCCTCTGGAACTGGAACCTCCTCATGGATGTAGGAGTCTAATTCATTCTCTTCTAGGACCAGGGAGATCCTATACTTCCAGGCTCGGAAGTTATCAGCTCCCTCAAGCTTTTCATCAAGCTTGGTATGATGAGACATATTAAATGAGAACCTCAAATGGAAATACAAAAGATTTTAGATCTTACCAGGTTCAAGATGTCGGATCCGAAACTTGAGCTGAAATCTTGCAGAGCTGGTTCAGGAGCAAATTAGGGTTTTTCTTTTTCGGAGTTCTGTCCACCCAAATGCCTTGAAATTTGTCCCTAACTTCGATTTTGGGGAGGAGATCAATCCAGGCCTAGGATCACTGAAAAATTCCTCTTCTGTGAAAAGCCCTAATTTTCGACAGCAGTGACAGGTCCAAAAATGAAAAACCTCAGAATTGGATTCTGCTTCGATAGAAAGATGCGCCCTAAGGAGGAGAGTTGTTCCACCTTACTTTTGCTGAAAATATGTGGAGGAAGATCCGCAAACTAGGAATCCCTAGTTCCCGCAGCTGCACAGTGTCTTCTTCTCAGGTTAGCTCTGATACCATGTTAGTTTTTCAACATTAAGCTAGCATTATGTTAGGATATTTACTGAGAGAATAACAAGTACAACAATCAAACATAAGAGACAATGAACACAGTGTTTTTGATCAGGGAAACCATAAATGGAGAAAACCCCGCAACTTCCTCAGAGATAGAATCAACACCAAAATAGTAAAAGCCCCAAAACAGTAAGTGATCTCCCAACAATAGTAATCTTCTTCTTGAGTAGCCCCAGTATCTTCTCCTTCCTCAACTATGCACTATATTTGAGTGAGTGAGTGATGTGTATGATAAATAGAGAGGCTCACTCTCTATTTATATTCTTTCATTCACTTGAAGTGCACTCCAACATGTCGGCCTCACTTAACAATTACTTACTAGAGCCGACATCTCTAGGAGTGTCTAATAACCCTAGTGCCCTGGAACTGTGGGGACTTTAACTCTTACACAATCGGAGAGTTACCCACTATGACTTGACATGACTTGTTTACATTATTGATCCTCCTGATCGAAACATTGGGACATGACAACATGACTCAAATACATAATAGATACATCCCGGAATAAACATTGGGTTAAAATACATAAGATACATAGATGAATACATTCCGAAGTTACAAATACATCAACAATTATGACATTTTGTTTTTATTTTTTAGGTATATGAAGGCTTATATGGTAAGTTGTGGATATGAAAATTGATCATATGGGATATGGTAAGTACCTAATGATGCATGAGTGAATTTTGTGTGTTAACAAATTTCCCCACGATGTGTGAGGTTAAGAATTAATCATATGACCAACATACATAATAGGACTTATTTTCCATAGTATGGATGTGACCAGAGTGTGGAGATCCAAAGACGATGCTAAAGGAGAGAACAAACTTGTTGTTGGGGCTGCAAGGGCTAGTTCTGTAGATACAATACTCAAAGTGGATGAGGTGCATATAATCAGAAGTATATGGAGGAGGCAGGCATACCCATGCTCGTATCAATGTGTAAATATACATAAATGGTGAGGTCCGTGTGGGGACCTAAATAATACATAAATAAATACTAGATACATCACAGTGGTCCAATGAGGACTGATACATGGACTAAGATGGTGGTCCAAAGGACTGTTGATATGAAGAACTAAAAATGGAAACAATGGGGTGCACCGGAGGTGCATGATCATGAATGATGTGCTGGAATGACCAACAAGTGGTAAAACCCAGGCAACTGAGAAGCCGGGTCTCAATAGTACAACATACAATAAATGTAACTGAATGTACTGGGAAGCATAATGGATTACAAACACTGAATCCAATGTAGTCCAAATACCCTAAGGAACATAATAATGACTGGGTTCCATAGTAACTCACCAATATGATAGAGTCAAGGGACATCTAGGGTTTTCGACCAAGTAATGATGGGATCAAAGCCCTGTATGAATATCAATAGTGCGATTAAGGAGCTAATGTCGAGCACGTGAGAAGCAACCACTTGAAAGGGAAATGATGTTTCCCTTACAAATGGTCTGTAGGAACTCACTGATGATGGAAGTGAGGACAAGGTATAGGGACCTTTGGGCATATCCTATAGAATAGATGTGCTGATGTCGACAAAGGGAGACTTGAAACTACCAAGGAAATGATGGGTTCTTAGTAGGAGCACGAGGTGTATACAAACAATGTAACTGGCACATGATGGTTGAGCTGAGAATCAAGATAGGAATACAAGGGTGAATGAGTAATGGGATTCAAAATTCCTTTGTTAAGAGTATGACGACATGGAATACCAAGCACCATATGAAACTAATATTGGGGGAGAGAAACATAGTTGGGGGGGGGCGAGGATGAGTGGGGTGGTCGTACTAAGTATGACTGCAATGGGATGGCCTCAATGGGTAAAAGTGGATAGCAAGGGAGTGGGGATATAAGGGTGACTTATTAATTTAAACAAAGATGGCTGGGAATGCTACCTACACAAGGGACTAGATGTGATCTGCAGGGGCAATGAGAAGCACTGATTTCACCTTCTTCGTGGTTTCATGAGCTTAAAGAAGGGATAGAAGTATGTTTGAAATGGTACTGGACAATTGTTTTTATCGGGCCTGGGTTAGTTAATGATCGTCACTATTTTCAGTTTTAGAGAGTATGAAAACAACAAGAAGACTCCAATGGTGGTATTTTTCATAAAGTTAGTCTCCAAGGCCTGAAAAAGGTAAAAGTGTGGAGTGGAGAAATATTTTGGTTGAAAGGGACTAGAGTACTCCTTTTTTGTAAATAGTCCATATGGATTGAAAAGGGGTAAACTTGTACCAGAAGGATGTTGTTTCAAGTCCTTTAATGAGTCTAAAAGAGACAATATCAATCGACAATATTTTCATTGTTTAAGGAGTCAGAAAATATCTTAACATAAACTCAAAGTTGGGAGTCTAGGGGAAAAGGCCAAAAAGTGACGATATGAGGAAATATATGAGGATTCAATTCCATATGTCAAACTATACAGACTCTCGATCTTAAGGGGATGTGAACGACATGGGTGCCACATGCAAGGGGTTTTAAACAATGGTCACCCATGTGAGGGGAGGCTCTACTACCGAGCAAGGGAAAATGCAAAGGGTGGCTAGGCAGGGCCACTTACTCGAATAGTGGGGGTGGGGGTGTCCTACAGGCTCTAGGGGAAGAAACATATGCAATGTATCAACTCAAAGGATGGGGAGGATGTCCTATGTGCCAATTTAAGGGATTATACCTGTATTAGGTATCAATACCACAAGGATGCGCAAAACCATACCTGTAACATGTATCTATACACATAACAAGGATACTCGAGCATAAATGTGTATATGGAATATAAAGGATGCATACAAATACCTATAAAAAATGACTCACATGATGGCACGCAAATCAATACAAGCCCTAAAAATGGCCCATAAGTGGTTCACCGATAATAACAAATGGATATTATACTCGGGAAGAGTGTGAAACACCAATTCCAATGGTGAAAACGACATGACAAACGGGAATCGTATGAATCTAGAATAATCGACAGAAGGAAATGACCAATGGGCCTATAACAGTGGGAGGGAACCACATGACACTTGTCATTTTCACTATTTGAAGTGTGGAGAGTGTGTGGAAGGCCTCAAAGAGAAAACACCAACTTCTTCTAATCAAAGTGACTTGCAGATAAGAGATCATCAAATTTCGTTCCATTTTGATGCGTTTTTTGGTGGATTTGACCCCTTAGGACACTAGGGATAGCTCTGGAGGATTTTTAGGAGCAGAGTGCTCCTTTAGAAGGGATATGAGTGCTCCTTCAAGCCCAACAGACTCACTCCAGAGCACTCTATTCTTCCTGATAAGAGCTCTCTATATCGCTCCTTCCTGCAAGACAAGAACACTCTAGAGCGCTCTGTTCTATCAAACATGTGCCTTCTAGGGGCAGCGGATGGGATTTTCTTGCTGAGGTACTAATTTCCATGACCTTGGATTTTTCTAGGATGCCTCTTGTGGAATGGTGTGAGAGAGACATGGATGAATTATGATGTAAGGTGGATAATGATCCATTGGTGAAAGATATCTTGCACAACACTGGTTCCTGAAGTTCTTTCAAAACCCACTGACGCAGAGTGCCAAGTTCCTGTTAAACAAGTTGATAGAGTTATGGTATTACGATTTTGAGGATTTCATCATTAAGGGTGAAAGGATCGAGATCACCATGTAGGATGTCTACTTCATGACAGAACTACCGATGTATGGGATCATCAACGACACTCAACCGAAATGCCCAAAAAGCGTTTCAATGGCAGAGTTGGTAGAGTGACACTGCTATGGGACACCAAGGCCCGAGAATAACTACGTACTGATCTATGATATCGAGAGTTAATATACTAGGGTGATATATATATGCCTCAGTGATTTGAGTTATGGGCATCCATGGGACCCATAAGGTTTAAGGTGGAAAACTACTGATGGTGGAGCAGATGTTGAGAGGCACCTACTTTGGTTGGGCTTAGATGTACTTAAAGGAGCTCTAATTCTCACTAAATGAGGTGAGTCAGTGAGGTGGGTATTTCTGATACCCATAATTCTTATGTTCCTTTTTCTTTGAGTGGGTGCTGAAACTACGACCACATCACCAAGTTGATGAAAACAAGCTTAGGGAGCCCAATATGCAGAGGTGGTGTGAGCTCATGATTCGAGAGGGAGGAGGACTTGTGGGCTGATTTTTCACCCAAGAGTGTTTGTGCTGTGGCTCCAAATCTTGATATTGATCGAGGAATACCCATACGTAGAGATGGAATACAAAGGTGATCTTGAGCTTCCTCGACCTCCCATCCAAGTTTGGGGTTTTGATGGTATGTAGACATGCTTTTGATGTTTTTTGTTGAATCTTGTTTTTACTAGATTTGATGGTATTAAGTTTTATATGATGGACACTGATGCACTCTTTTGTGGGATATGTGCAGATGTGGGATCGAGGCCTCCAGCGGGTTATCTCTAGCGGTGAGGGAGGGTCGTCGGGGTGGATCCACCAACATGGAAACGATGGGATCGTCAGGATGATGATTTACTATACTTGTTGTAGAATGGGATCAACTGAATGTTGGGGGGGATTGTGTATGATGACTAGTAGAACCTAGATGAAGATCTGATCACAATTTGTTACCAGGCTCCACTAGAGTGAGACCTATCATCAGCCGTATAGCCATGGCAACTGAGTATTGCTAGGATGCAGCTCGGGTGGATGTGCCCCTGGAGGAGGAGAGATCTGATGAGGAGATAGAGGATGATGAATATGATTTAGTGGTCACTTAGCAGCCTATGGAGATGCCCCCTAATTCTATGATCATAGGGATTTTTTTATTAGCTATGTATGATGTTTTTTATGAGGAAGCTGTTGGGGATCCTCTCATTGGATATGGATATAATTTTGTATGTGGGACATGTATGACATGACATTGTGTGTATATATATATATATATATATATATATTTTCATGTCATACAAAAGTATAACCATATCCACTAAGAGGATCCCCAAAAGCGTGCGCGCGCGCATCTGTGTGTGTATGAACGTAGATGCACTTTTTATATTTTTTGATGTTTTATGAGCTTGTTATACTATAATGATATGGATGTGTATATGTTGTATACATGTGAATACAAATAAAATGAAAAATGCATATGAATGGTTGATGAACTAAATGCAATGATTGATATGCCACTATAGGATGCCATTGGCCATTTGATCCCCACACTATTGTAATGTCTTAGGACATGTGTGAATGAAATGAAATCAAATTGTCTAACCAATTGTTTAGCACGTAGGAAATTTCTAAAGAGGACATGATCACGTACATAATATATGTTGTTCAACTAGACGACAAGCAGTTGGGAGTCTAGAAAAATTTCAAGGTGTAGGATACCCAAGTGGAGGGAAATAATCAAGATACCTATTACTGCATGATACTTGGCCCTAGTTGTTGGTGGCTACTCCTAGACACATGCAGTTAAGGTGAAGTAGCTCATGCGAAAGGGAGTATATGAATCAAGAAGCCAAGTCGAGATTAGGGGACCATCTACTTGTGCCATCTACAAAAACAAGATGAACAGAGGGTGTAGAATCCATCTGGGATTAATAAAAGCAACGAGCTATGAGGCTCATGGTGGAAAAAGGTGAAAAAAAAAATGTTAAAAATGTACATACCGAACAAATGGGTCCAGTAGGGTTAGGGATAGGATCGCTTGAGGTACAACCCATTGCAGGGGTTTCTCATGCATAAGCATCCTTATGAGTCGACGAGTATGTATGCCCCCTTACTGAGGCATTGGTGCACAACATATGGCCCCTTCCATATGCACTCAAACTTCCCTTTGTCATGCTTATTGTTGGCTTGGTCATAAGCAAGGACCATGTCGTATTCTTTGAAAGTACAGGGGAAAACATGCGCATCACAATGGGCCTTAGATCAATTCTTTCTAGATTCGATCATTTGGATAGCAGCACAATGATATTCGTCCACTTGCTCAAGAGTGAGAAAACATTACTCTAAGGGCGAAGTGTCAGGTAGGAGGTCAACGACCAGGTGCATGGTGAGGATACGACACTCAATGGGAAGGACATACTTGACTCCATGTACCAAGTGGAATGGGGTGAAGCTAGTGGCTGTCTTGGTGGATGTACGATAATCCCATAAAGCTAAAAAGAGCATGTGGTGCCAATTGGAATTATACTTGTCAAGCATTCGTTGTAGCATGGTATTGAGGATCTTATTCACGACCTTGAATTGGCCATTACCTTGGGGATAATACGATGAGGAGTATTGGTGTTAAAACTTTAAAAGGGTTGAGAGTTGTTTCTACCCAAAATCTTCGAAGTGTTGGTCATGGTACGATACAAGTTGGCAAGGAATTCCAAATCCTGCGATGACATGGTTGAAAAAGAACCAGGATCCAATGTCATCTTTGAAATTGTAGGTAGGCATGGCCTTGGCCCATTTGGTAAAATAATCCATGGTCATAGTGATTTACTTATGGCCTCCTGCTGAGGAGGGATTACATTCCATAAATTCAATAATCCATTTACATAATGGACTGGTTGAGACGATAGGATGAAGTGGTGTAGGAGGCGTTATTGAATTTGGGGCAAACAAATGGTAGTTGTAGCATTGTTTGAATGTCATGATGCAATCCATAAATAGTGTGGGCCAAAAATATCTGACACAAATGATTTTTTGTGGAGTGTCTATACCAGAAAGGTGAGAACCACAAGCTCCACTATGGGAGTCGTTCATGACCCGTTCAACCTCTTCGTGGGTGAGGAAATGACATAAGATGGTGTCAATGAGGAGATATCAAGAGGCTAAGTATTGTATGTGGTGCCGATCATCACGATTGAGGTGAGGAATGAACTTTTGATTATGTAAGTAGACAAGGATATCCCCGTACCAGGTTTTATCAAAGGATATGATAAATAAGTGTTCATCATGTAATGTGATGGGAGGTTAGGGTGACATGGAAAGGGATGGGAGTTGAGTCATCAATTGAGCCAAAGCAAGTTCCTTGGTGCTTTTTCAATGTGAAAAATATAGGTTGTACTCTTGAATATTGATGATCCATTTTTCCACCCAACCTTGGATGAGGTTGTGGCTCAAGAGGTAGACCATTGGATTGGAATCAACTACAACTTTCGTGTATCTCATTAGAATGTGATGGTGTAGTTTTTAGACCAAGAAGACAACGATGAGGGCCATTTTTTATTCGTGAAGGTATCACAATGGGGCACCTGATAGTGTCTAACTGACGTAGTAGATGACATGCTCTTGGAGAGCACTGTCTTCTTGAATTAAAACACCTGCAATGGCATGCTACGATGTAGAGACATAAAGGATAAAATCCTGTTTGAAATCAAGTGGTGATATCAACGAGGAAGAAGTCGGGGATTATTTTAAAGTGTCAAAGGAAACTTGTGCTTGGTCATCCCAAACAAATGGGACGTTAGTATGAAGCAAGCGTAAAAAACCATGAACTTTAGTGGCATAATCGGAAATAAAGCGGCATAGGAAATTGGCCCTACCTTGGAGGATTTGAAACTTGCACAAGGTGCTTGGTGGTTTAAGGTCAATAATGGCTTGTACCTTCAAAGGTTCGACAATGATACCTTTCTGGGAAACAATGAATCTTATCAATTGTTCAACAGGTACATAGAACACACACTTGAGTGGGTTCAGATGGATCTTATACTTTTGACATCGAAGTATGACTTGCTAAAGGTCTTCTAGTGTTGGGAATTATTTTTGGATTAAGCCATGAGGTCATACAAGTAGAGGAGGATAATGTGTCCCAAGTCATGAAAACAAAAGGTCATGGCACGCTGGAAGGTGGCTCTATCATTTTAAACCAAACGACATGACGTGGTAGGAGAATGTGCCCCGCCAAGTCGTAAATGCAGTTTTGTATTGGTCTTCTTTTCAAATCTGAATTTGATTGTATCTAGAAAATTCATCCATGAAGGACATGAACTCATGGCCTACATATGCATCAATGAGTTGATCCATAAATGGTGTTGAAAAATTGTGTTTGGGACAAGCTAGATTAATGTAATGGAAATCAGTGCAAACACAGATGGTGCCTCGTTTCTTGTTTACTGGGATAGTATTGGATACCCATGTTGTGTAGGCAATTGGGTAAATGAACTCCACTTGGCATAATTTATCGGTCTCAACTTTACAACTGGTGCCTTTGACAAGTGTATTGGTCATTGTTTTTGTCAAATAGGCATGGAGTCGGGCCAAGTATCGATGCAGTATTCAACGATGGATGGGTCAGGACCAAACATTTTAGAATACAACCAAGCAAAGATGTCTCAGAACTCTTAGAAGAGATAATTATAGGCATGAGCTACCTCTTCTGGGGTACACTGCCCACATTGTAATGTTTTCCACAATCCCGAGCTTAAAAAAAATGTTTACCTGAATGGTAGGTGAGATGTTATCCATGTTTCCTTACTTAAAGGTATTAGGCACCAAGATGGGATGTTTGAACTAATCAACGTTGCAATGAAGAAGAAAGTCTTTCGACTCAATGCTAAATTGGTCGAAAGTTGGCGTAAGTGGTGCATCAAGGATAAGTTAGCACGATGGTGCATATCATCCCAAAGAAAGTCTAACTTTGTCAATGCCTCAAGGATTTCTTCATATGTGTGGAATACTCAAGCTGTTAGATTAGAAGGCTTGGTAGAAGGTGGTGGGTAAGACAGAGAATCATTGGTCGAGATAACAAAACATAAGCATGATGGTGCATATCATCCCAAGGAAAGTCTAGCTTTGTCAACGCGTTGAGGATTTCTTCATATGCGTGGAATACTCGAGCTATTAGATCAGAAGGCTTGGTAGAAGGTGGTGGGTAAGACAGAGAATCATTGGTCGAGATAACAAAAATGGTGTTAAATTTGTTCGAAGAATATTCCAGGGGGTGGATCTCTTCTACAACGGTGAACTATGACTCCAGTGAGAGTTTGCGTAAGTTAAACAAGACAAAGTGATATTCATCTAATTAAGTGCAGTGATGGGAGTAGTTCCCGTAAATACCACAAATCATGCATGGGTGGTTTGTGCGAAGATTGGGTTGGTTGGGGTTAGGGACCTGGACCATGGGGACATTCTCCTCCTCATAAAGTGTTTGCACATATTTAATTAAGATAGGAAACTACAATTTTTTTTGGGTAGCATGGCCATTAATGTCACATAATGCATAAGGGGGTGACGTGTGAGTCGATGCAGAAGAGGGTGTGCTTCCAACCTTACTTTTCTTAGTGTTGGATGTGTTTCCTCCATCCTTCTATTTAGGGGGAGGTGGGGGGTTTCTATGGTTTGGATGAGGGGTTGTTATAGCTGGGGGTATGCCAAGTGGAGGACGATTGGCAGTGTTGATAGGTTAAACTAGAATCAAAATGGCCTGAGGGGTCAAAGGGAGGTTGGGCGGTGTAAGGTACCAAACCGAGAGACCCAAAGTAAAGCCCTACAAGTTGAGGGTTTACATAATGTGTGTAATCATGATTCCTAAAGGTGGGAACATAAAAGGTATATGTTGAATAGGTGTGGCTCCCCACTGGTCCCTTGATAATTGAGTAGGGATGGGATTCGACATTGGTTGTGGATGTGGTTATATTTTGGGTGGTTGTTGTGTCGCTAGTGTATCAATCGAAAGGGTGCACAAGTTTTATATTTGGGGTGCAGTTGAAGGTGGTGGAAATTCCTAGAAATTTTTTAGTCATGGGGACTTGTTTGAATCCACTTGGAGTGATAGTAGTCAATCAATGAACCAATGCAGTATTGATGGCATTTTCCACCACAAAGAGGACATTATCCAGAGAGGTTGGCCTCTTGGGGCCATGTTATGTCAGTGGGTCAAGTTTTACTATTTTTCCATTGCGAGGAGACATCATGGTTTGGAAAAAAATCAAGGAGATGGCCTTCATCATATACATATAGCTACTCCCTATGAAGAGGTTGTAATCAAGGTGAGCGTTGACCACTTCAATACCGATAATGACAATCTTACTAGCCAACTCAATAGGTATGTTTGTAAGGAGTCCTTGAGGTTGGGATTCCCACCCATTGTAAGCACACAAAGTAGTCCTAGATTACTCTAACTTAGGGGACCCTAGCTTCTGCTAGAAAAAGGTAGACATAATGCATGTGGATGCACCTTTGTTGATAATGCAACAACAAATAACAAGGTTTCAGATGTCTACGTGAATTTCGAAAGCCACCGATAATGCAATCCGTGCTTAGAATGAAGCAGGTTGAAGGTAATGAAATGCACATCAGTGGTGTCGATGATGCCTAATGCGAAAAAAAATGCTTTATGGTGTGTTGGGAAGTTCCTAAGAACTTCCAAGGTTAACATGTTGGCGGGGGATTGGGAAAAATCATTAAAAATATTATAGTTAGGTGTAGTACAAGAGTTAGCATTGGACATGAAACGTCTCAATGGAAACTTTGGAGCCTTGGGGTTTGCATTAGTGGGGGGAAGAGGTAACTGCAAAGTAGGGTCAGTGGGAGAAGGGTTTCTAGAATGGATAGAAGAAGTGGTCTCGGTGGCCAAACTATACTGGTTTCATCATGTTTGAAGTTTGACCTCTTCTTCTTTTTACATGGTGAATAAATGTTGAGCATTGAAATCTATGGGTTGGATGGACAATCCAACATACCATTTCGTGAGTTTTGTTGTGACTACCCCTTGAGTAGGAAGAGGGTTTTGCAACACCATAGGAGGTGGGGCCAACTAAGGTGGCAAATTTTGTGCCTGAGGGGCAACAATGTTATCTCAGCGATTAGCCTCATCCCAAAGTTGACGGGATTTGGTCAAGTGAGGAAACTGGTGACTGTAGTGGCTATAAAAATTGCAGACAGAACACAGATGGTTGGCATGCAACTGCATAATTTTTCCCTATCATGGTGGTTGGTTAGGGTCTTGGTTTGCCATATTAGCACTGTTATTTCCTGGGAGGTTAGGAGCTGGTACAACCTCACCATAACATTGGTTATTCCCAGGGTTACTCCCTCGTCTTTGATTTTGATGGGATTTCTCGTTGTTGGGGGCAGGTTGGTTTTGCTGAGCATATACCTATTGCTGCGGTGCAGGGGGATACCGAGTGGGTGTCGGCGTAGCTAGAGCTGGCGGTGGGTTTGGATAAGGATAATAAGGTTGAGTTACAGAAGGAGGATCATATCCTTGAGGGGGGTTCCCGTACATAGGTGCTAAGTAAGTAGGGATATAGAACTAAGGAGTCGAGTCTGACAATGCATAGGAAGGTGCTACTCCAGAACTAGATGTAAGCTGGGACAGGTTGGGACCATAAATTGGGACAGGAAGAGGTCCCATCACTAGTGTGGTGGAATTAGGTGGAGATATATATGGATGAATCATGATAGGAGGCATGTGGGTGTAAGGTTACACTACGGATGTGATTAAGCCAATAATGTCATCAGGGATATGTGATGCCCCGGGTGGGTCCTTGCGAGTGGAATCACTACGAGGGGCTTATGGAAAAATAATATAAAGGTAACCTAACTGGGAATATATCAAGTCAAATTGTTGGGATTTGAGGATAACCTCTTCCTCCGTCTATGGGCGTTCGAATGCAACATCTTTGGAAATGGCAGGGATGAGAGACTTCAAGAATTAGTTGAGGAAAATGCACTCATCTACTTGATTTTGCACAAAATACACCGTCTACGCCACTCATGGATGTGGTCCATGATATGGGTAGTGGTGTTCTGAAGATAAGACAAAAGGATCTTGATGCCATCATCATAGTGAACGAGCAATTGAAATAACTGCAAGAAATTAGAGGCTAATGACACGAAGGTAGAATGAGTGCCATGTGGTTGGTCGATGTAACACTTGGTTGCAACGCTATTAAAATTCCTATGGATGAGACATAATGTAACCGACTCATCGAATATGGAGTTCGAGGAACAACACAAGTGGAAATACATGATGTGGTTCTATGGATCCTCACCAGCCTTCCCCTCGAATTTAGGGATATTTGAAGGTTATTTGGTAGACATGGGGGGTTAGGTCGAATCATGACAGATGCAGTCATTGGTCAAATGTGTCATATCTGGGAGGTTGAGGCTAGCCATGAATGGAAAACTCATGGGATCTGAGGCTCCGCGTGGTGGTACATTCATGGGGGGGTTCCCTAGAGGAGGATTCTCGATAGGTGGATTTCCTACATGGGGGTTGCTGGAAGAAGGGTTTCCCATTGAAAAATAACCTATGTATGGGTTTTCCATTACAACATGCCCAGTAGGCGGGTTTTCGACGGGGGGTTTCCATAAGGGAGGATTCCTGGAGGTGTGTTTCCCATGGGAAAGGTCCCAATAGGCTGGTTCCCAGTAGGAGGGTTCCCAATAGGTGGGTTACAAATGGGAGGGTTCCTTGTAGGTAAAGGTACGCTACCAAATGATGGGATGTGGATAACCGTGGGGATGTGTGGAGGTGAAAATTTTTAATGGTAGGTATTGGTATCAAACACGACTCTCTCAGAAAGTGAAACCTGGTGGAGTGTGCGGGTGGGCAAGGACTGACAATCCTACCACCCCCACTCCCAAACAATAACTACCTCAACTACTCAGCAGAATGCTTAAGGTGGTAGTTGGATAAGACAAGAGAAGTTGAGCAATTCAAACAGGGTGGTGACACATGGATTTCCCCCCCATAGCCCAAGGTTTGACATCCCCCACCCTTATCCTTATGAGAACCATTCCCCTTCTCAATTTAGTTGCCACGAACATAGCTGGCTGGGATTCATTTTAATTAAAGATGCATATTTACATAATGAAAAAAATTAATATATGCTGTATACCATGATAGACCATCGACAACGATTCCGTTCATCGAATCATAACACAATTAAATCGATGGCGGGGCTTTTGCCTTTAGCTCCACACCATGATTCATTACATTATATACATCATGTACGTTTAATGCAACAGGGTCAAAATAGGGGTGTTACATTCCCCTCCCCCTTTAATAGCATTATCCTCAGTGCTTTAAAAAATTGAACAAAATGCTACACTGGTATCGCCTCAGTGTTCTGCAGAATTGAACAAAAATGGATGTGCCGATCGCATGGCATCCTCCAGCTCCCATGTAGCCTCTTCAGGTTCGTAGTGCTCCCATTGCACCTTTACCTGACCTATGGCCCGGTTCCGAAGCATTGTGACCTTCCTGTCGAGGATGCGCATTGGCTTGATTCAGAACTCTCCCTCGGGTTCCACCTGAATCACATCCCAATTTATCACATGGTTAGGATCATGTATATATCTCTTAAGCAAAGAAACATGAAAAACATTATGAGCCCTAGTGCTAGCAGGCAATGCAAGTCTATATGCAACTGGCCCTATTCTTTCAAGCACTTCAAATGGCCCACGATATCTAGGTGACAACTTGGCACAACTTCCAAGCTTCAAGGAACTCTTCTTTTCCCTCACTTTGAGGTAAACATGATCCCCAACACTGAACTCCCTGTTCACCCTATGCTTATCTGCATAACTTTTCTAGCTGTCCTGTGCTGCTTTCAGATTCTGCCTGATCTTTACAACCTCTTGCTCCATTTCCTTGAGCAATTCTGGTCCAAGCACAATCCTGTTCACTGGGTTATCCCAAGTCACTGGTGTCCTACACCTTCTTCCATACAAAGATTCATACAGACTCATCCCTAAGGATGCCTGCTGTCCATTGTTATAAGCAAACTCTACCAAGTGTAAGTAATCTTCCCATTTGGTTGGTTTGTCCATCACGTACATGCGAAGCATGTCTTCAAGCACTTGGTTAACTCTCTCTATCTTCCCATCCGTCTGAGGATGGTATGCAGTGCTCAAGTTTAGCTTTGTACCCAAATCGGCAAATAACCCCTTCCAAAAGTTGGAAGTGAACTTGACATCTCTGTTAGGGACTATTGCCTTAGGAAATCCATGCAATTTGAAAATCTCCTTCATGAAGATCTTTGCAATGTCATCTGTTTTATGCGTAGACTTCACCGGTATAAAATGTGCTGCCTTTGTCAACTTGTCCACCACAACCATGATGGAATCATGTTGTCTCCAAGTCATTGACAATCCTGTAATAAAATCCATGGAAATAACTTCCCATTTCCATTCCGGAACTGGCAAAGGATGCAACAAACCTGCTGGATGTTGATGCTCAACCTTTACCTGTTGACATTTCAAATACCTCAAAATGTATTCAGCCATATCCCTTTTCATTCCCGGCCAAAAATACTGCTTTCTAGCTGTAGCAATGGTCTTTTGGTATCCCGGGTGACCAAAATATGGAGCTTGATGGATTTCATCCATAACAACTCTCCTCAAATCTACTACATCTGGAATATAAATTCTACCTTTATAAGTGAGAAGTCCATCTTCTTCAAATTTGTATCCCTCATACCTCTCCTCAAGAATTTGCTGTTGCAATTTGTCTTTTACCTGCTCATACAATTCATCTCCAGCAGCATGACTAACAATCTGCTGCCTCAAATTTGATTGGAAAATACTAAGAGATGCCACATGCATTTCCTGCATCTTCTTGCTGAGTGCATCAGCTACCTTATTTTCCTTCCCCTTTATGTGCTTGATTTCAAAATCAAACTCACATAAAAATTCCAGCCATCTTGCTTGCCTAGCATTTAGAGTAGGTTGATCAAATAGATACCTCAGTCCACAGTGATATGTTCTGAGCTCAAATCTTCTACCCATCAAGTAATGCCTCCACATCTTGAGGGCATGTACTATGGCTGCAAGCTCTAGATCATGAGTGGCATAGTTCTTCTCATGCTCCTTTATTTTTCTTGACTCATAACATATTACATGGTTTTCCTGCATAAGGACTCCTCCAAGCCCTTGTCCGCATGCATCGGTACACACCACAAAATCCTTTTCTGGATCTGCAACTTTCAATACGGGTGCACTGGTGAGAACATTCTTCAACTGCTAGAAACTTTCTTCACACCTTGATGTCCATTCGAACTTCATCCCCTACTTTTGCAAAGAAGTGATGGCATGTGCAACTTTGGAGAATCCCTCAATGAATCTCCTGTAGTATCCTGCAAGTCCCATAAAAGATCTTACATCTGTCACATTTCTTGGAGTAGGCCAATTCATAATGGCTTCAATCTTTTCAGGGTCCACAGATATACCCTCCTCTGAGATAATGTGACCCAAATACTGAATTCTATCTCTATAGAAGTCACACTTGCTCAGTTTTGCATATAGCTGGTGCTCCCTAAGCAATTGCAATCTCAATATCAAATGCTCTTCATGCTCTTCCTCATTCTTAGAATAAACAAGAATGTCATCAAGGAAGACAAGAACAAACTTATCCAGATATCTGCTGAAGACACTATTCATAAGGCACATGAATGTAGATGGTGCATTTGTGAGACCAAATGGTACCACTACAAACTCATAATGTCCATACCTTGTTCTGAAGGCTATCTTATGGATGTCTTCATCCTTGATTCTCGCCTGATGGTAACCAGACCTCAAGTCAATCTCAGAAAATACCTTTGCTCCTCTCATTTGATCAAAGAGGTCATCAATCCTAGGCAAAGGATATTTATTATTCACAGTAACCTTGTTCAGCTGTTTGTAATCAACACATAACCTGAGTGTACCATCTTTCTTCTTTACAAACAGAATTGGTGCTCCCCAAGGAGACACACTTGGCCGGATATACTTCTTTTCCAACAACTCTTGCAGTTGCATCTTCAATTCTAGCATCTTCGGTGTACTCATCCTGTAGGGTGTCTTGGACACTGGTCTATTCCTGGCACAAGTTCAATTGTGAAATCAATGTCCCTCTTTGGAGGAAGCCCTGGAATCTCATTAGGAAACACATCCCTGAATTCCTGTAACACCTGATAGTCCTCCAACCTAGGAGTTTCATCATCTGATGTCTCCAAAATATGAGCTACATACAACTAGCAACCCTTCCTACAGAACTTATTTAACTGCATTACTGAAACCTGCCGTACCGAAATCACCTTTGGAATACCTTTCACAACTACTAGGTTCCCTTCTTCATTCATGCATTCGAAAGTCTTATTGTAACAGTCAAGCTTCACCCTGTGAGCTTCTAACCAATCCATTCCAATGAGAACATCATAAGAACTAAGTGGTAGAAAATTCAGATCTACACAAGTGACCAATCCAAAAATGACCAATGGACATTTCGCTACTATTTCATGAACCTTTCTCTTAGTTCCAGTGGCTAGCTGAACTAACCAAGACTTCCTATTCTTTACTTTCTTAAAAGCACAAATCTCCACTACTTTAGGAGTAATGTAACTGTGCGTAGAACCAGGGTCAATCAAAATAGAAACAAATTGCTCAACAATCTTACCTGCAACTTCAACCACAGTTGACTGGTGATCTGCTTGGTGGTCCTCCAGTGCTGCATAAATCCTAGGGACTGCCCTTGCTACTTGACCCACAATTTCTGCTTCCTGAATGTTATAAGCTGGACTTGCACTCTCATTCTCAAGTGGACAATTTCTGAGCATGTGGGGTCCTCCACATTTCCAACATTGAAGTGGTCCTCTATTCTGTGGTGGATCCTTAGGCTTTTCTCCTGCCACTCCAACTGGTTTACTCGTAGCTTGGGATAACTGCTTCTGCTGATTCCTGAAGTTAGAAGGTTTGAAACCTTTCTTTCTTTGGTCAAACTTCTCGTTCTTCTTATCCTTCCATGCCTTATGGTAATCAGACTTACCTCTGCTTTGCTCATAGCAATACTTAGCCTTCCTTATTGCTTCTTCAAGAGTTCTAGGTTCATAAAACTCAATTCTATCTTTGTAAGACTGAGGAAATCCACTTAGAAAATGCTGGACCTTCACTTTTTCATATCTGATGTACCAGACATACCTCATTAGCTCCAAAAACTTATTTGCATATTCTTCCATGGTTCGCTGTCCCAATCTTAGCTCATGGAACTCTTTAATCTTGTCATCAGAATATCTGTCAGAGAGGTATTTCTGCTTGAAATACTTCTTGAACTGTTTCCACTTAAGCCTCCTTTCACTGATCCTCTTTACTTGCTTGAAGTGTTCCCACCAAATGGATGCTCTTCCATTCAGATTGAATATGGCAACTCTTGCCTTCATGTTCCCCGAATAGTCATGCACTTGAAAGTACTTCTCTATTTCAAGAAGCCAAGCCTCAGCCTCTTGTCCAGTCTTTATCTCACCATCAAACGTAGGAGGTTTAGCTTTCTTAAATTCATCCCAAGAACGATCCCTATGGTGTCTCTTTCTTTTTCTTTTATGAGAAGAAGAACTGGAATCCCCGCTGGATTCTTCAGAGTCAGATGACCTACTAGAAGTCCTTCTCCTTCTCCTAGTATTGCTCTTACTACCTTCTGGTCTTGCTGTACCTCGTCCATAGTCTATCTTTCTTTGTAAGTCTCTCAAACTCTGTAACATTGCAGCATTCAACTGATGCTGCTCTTCCTGGGATTTGATCAAGCTTCTCATGGTGGCTGCAACCTCGGATGGTGTCCCCTGGAATCTCCTTCCATTAGACTCTATGTCATCATTCCCATTACGGACATTTTCTCCCATGGTATCTTCTGCTCGCTCGTAAGAATCCCGAGCATCATACCCATCATGGGTTCTCATGACTGAACCACCTTTGGCTTTACCACACTGTTCTCTTTGGAGTATTGCTCTTGGAAGTTATCTAATGTTCTGCAAATGTGTTTTTATTAAACTTTTAGATGCATAATATTAATATAACTCAAAATTACTTACCTTTTTTTTTTCCTCTGGAAATTCATAAAACAACAATTATGCTAAACATAGAATTTTCTCTATTTCATATTCATCCCTGTAATCCACTGACAGTCCGCTGAAATCTTCTAAAACAATTTGAATTTGCTGATAAAATTTCCACTTTGAAAAACCCAAAGTTTCCTTCTCTTCATCGGGTCTCTTTCCGCACAACTTTTTCGACGTTTTGGTGACAAATCGCCAAACTTATGATCTGCATCAGCGATCGAGTTGACTGTGCATCGGGTGCATAGTCCTTTGGGTAGCCGCAACGGCGGAAAGTGATATTCCTACCATTTCCGTAGGCAAACATCTAGACTTTCGATCAGCGAGTTGCTTGTCTAATTTCCTTCCGCGTATTGGGCCTGCGGTGGTCTATCATTCCGCAATGGTGGCCAACAATCCCCTTATAATTTCCGCGGATCACAGTTTTTTCGGCTGTCGAAACGTCATCCTACTATGGCATCGGACTCTGAGTCCTCTAGGCGTCCACAACGATGGCAAACTAGTCAACTATTTTCCGTCAATCCTTTTCTTTCCTATCGACAAAAACTTCCCCTCTCCATTGCTGGTCATCCACTATTTGTCGCCGCCGCCCGGGGTTACTGTTCATTACTGCATCGACATCGGTGACTGGAGGACGAGTTTGTCGGCGAGATAGTCGACTAAGTAGCCGCAACGGTGGACGTTCAATCCACTAACTTCATCCGCTGGCCGAGGACTACAGGACTTAGAGAAATTTTTGAAATTTTCCCTTTAGTCTTCCCTTTTCACCACTTGACCGGCTCAATTCTCTTCTTTTCGTCAGTGAAATAGTTCCATCAGCAGCCGCAACGGTGGAACACCATCTTCGATCTTCTTCTAATCGTCGACCCAATCTACTAATGCTCTCCAATCGGTGAACTGATTTTTACCGGCATCAGTAGTCGGGGCTTCTCCCCGTCGGAAGACTAGTGCTCTAGGCTTTCGCAACGGTGGACACACGAAGCACTATCCTCTTCTGATAGCCGACGATTTCGCGCCTTAGAAAATTTTTTAAACTTTCTTTCTTTACGGTGTCAACGGTCGGAGGCCTTACCCGTCGGACGCGTAGTTGTCTAGCTATCCGCAACGGCGGGTGCTCGATCAACTATTTTCCGCCGATGGCATCGGAGGTCTCATCAAATAACCTTCTTCCAGCACATCGGTGGTCCAAACCACTAACTTCCACCGATCGCCGATGGTCTTAACACTTAGACAAATTTTTCAAATTTTTTTCTCTTCTTTGAAATTCCAACGATCAATCGCCTAACTCCTCCGCTGCTTATCGACGCCTCGAACAACTAAGTTTTGCTGACATATCGACAGCCTTCGACTAATTCCCTCTGCAAGTGCAGCTCCGGTTTCCATTGTTTTTCGTCGATGATTTCAACACTTAAATCAAATTTCAAGACTTTCCTATTGTCGGCAATCGAAACCACTAAGACCCCTGCATCGACGTTTTATTCCCTACGAGAGCCGCAAATGCGGACTGACAAACCTCTAAATTATTTCGTGGTGTCGTTGAACCCAACATCTATTTTCCACCGAAGGCCATCGAACACTTAGAAATTTTTTTTCCTGCAATTTTCCTTCCAACTGTCCTCCGTCGGTTGTGTTTCTTCCTAGCTCTCCGCTACGTCGGAAGTCCTTCCCACTAAGCATTTTGATGAACTGAAAGTTCAAACACTTAGATAATTTTTGTGAATTTCCCAGTCATTCACTAATTTCTTCCTGGGAAGAAGGTAGCATGCCTCTGCTAACTGGTTTTTCATGGCTCATTCAGGCCCATGCTGCAACATGAGCTCTGATACCACATTGTAGCATCCCTGACCCTCCGACCGGCGAAGAGGATGCTACCATGGCTTTTACCATCCGGGAAGCCAGCCCCATGAGCATGTGCATTCATAAAATGTTGAAACAAAATGCATCGAAGTAGAAAATACACAGATACAATTATTTATTATACACAGTGGAAGCAAGATACATTCATACAAGCATTCAACATGTTCACCATATTCATTAACAGTAAAATTATTACAGGAGTAGAATAGACAAGATTACTTATCTTAGGAAGAACTCGTTCCGCAACCAGCTATGTCACTGCAACGTTCCACCCAACAATAGGCTAGCATGCTCCTAAATCTCTCAGCAATGCTGCCACCCCCGAGCTGGGCATGATTCCCCAAGGAACAAGGAACAAGCAGGCTTACACATAGCCAAGGATTCCCAAAACACAGCCAAGCCAACATAGTTTGGTTTATCAGGCCATCAACAAGACAACCAAGCCAACATGGTCAGGTTTATCAGGCCATCCAGGTGTTGGGAAAGGCTAAATACTAAGTTGGTGAGCTCATTATAGAGCTAGGAACACCTACACTAGAACTAGCTTGACCTATAAGACACCCACACACACCCAACACAAGGAATTAGTCCCTTCTCTGCTACACAGTCCCTCAGGCCCTAGTTTCCCTTCCAGTGCTATTCAAGGGTTGTGGAGAAGAAAGCCAGCCCTCTAGCTCTGCCTGTGTGGTTTCCAAACACACCAGGTTTATCAAGCAACCCAAGCCCCCATCCCTACTCCCAACACAGTCCGAAGACCAACCATTGCACGCATGCAATCAATCAACAACTACAGCATAAACAGGGAAAATGACTCCCGAGTCGTTCTTGGCCCTATCGTGGCCAAAATGACTCCCAATCGAATTACAACAATCCCAAAATGTATCAATAACACAAATCACAACATGGGGAAAAACAACAGTCCGTCTTGGGCAATGAAGCAATCGAGAAAGACTTACACAGGCCGCACTGGGGAAGAAAATACAGACTCCCAACCTGTGCATGAGGGAAATTTACATCAGACCTCTAGAATTTGGATGGAAAAAATGCTATATACCACTCTGTAGGAACGTGAATGACATTCGACCTGCTTCCCCCTCTTGGCTGCATGAGATCAAACAGAAAAGATGCCTGTACGTGAGAATGAGCAGGCTACTGCCCTGCGTGAGGGTGAACAGACAAGGGAAATAATTGCGTAGTCAGAAATGCGTGAGTGTTTCAACACCATCATGGAGAGAGTGGAAATCCTGGAGAGTTCGCTTCCTTTTCCCAACGTGAGGTTCTATTGCTGGTGGAGTGTGTGGGTGGGCAAGGACTGACAATCCTGCCACCCCCACTCCCAAACAATAACTGCCTCAACTACTCAACAGAATGTTTAAGGTGGTAGTTGGATAAGACAAGGGAAGTTGAGCAATTCAAACAGGGTGGTGACACATGGATTTTCCCCCCATAGCCCAAGGTTTGACATCCCCCACCCTTATCCTTATGAGAATCATGCCCCTTCTCAAATTAGTTGCCGCGAACATAGCTGGTTGGGGCTCATTTTATTTAAAGATGCATATTTACATGATGACAAAACTTAATATATGCCGTATACCATGATAGACCATCGGCAACGATTCCGTTCACCGAATCATAACACAATTAAATCGATGGCGGGGCTTTTGCCTTTAGCTCCACAACATGATTCATTACATTATATACATCATGTACGTTTAATGCAACGGGGTCAAAACCGAGCTGTTACAAGTTAGACAAGTTGGCCCTATTAGGTTCTAGGACAAGTCAAGGGACAAATATAAATATCAAGGCGCTCCCCTTCATTTGTACACACTCACTCAAGCAAGTTTGCAAGAGAGAGAAGAACAAGTGCGCCAGAAAGAAGAGAGAAGCAATTGTCTGGGTTTTACACTACTTTGGTTGAGTTTTATACTGAGGAAGTTTTACGGGGTTTTCTCCCTTGTGGTTTCCATGAGGAAAATCTTTGTGTTTATGTGCTTGTTTTTCTTTCAGTGATCCTACTTTTGAAAATTGTTTTAGATATCATCTAAGAAATTAAGAAAACTTAACATGGTATCAGAGCCACCCTGAAAGGAGACACTGCACAACTAGTGTTTGTTACTCCAGACAGATTCCTCGATAGATCAACCAGAAAAGAAGGCTCACTCAAATCACCCTAGAAGGGCGCATCTTTATGTGGAAACAAAACTGAATTCCAAGAAGTTCCAGTTTTAGATGAAACACTGCCGCTGGGAAGAACTAGGGCTTTAGTTATCTTGAGACTCCATCATCAATCTCAGAAAAATAAAGATATAGTCTAGCTCTCCCTTGGGAGGCACATCGTTTCCATCACCCAACCCTACTAGTGATCCCAAATGGAAAATAGGGTTTCCACATCAAACCCTAGGTCATCCCGAAGGAGGTCAACCAGAAGCTATATTTATCAAGTAAGTACTACTTCTAATTCCATTTAAAGTTCTCATTCTATTAAAAGATGAAAAAGAGTACCAAGCTAGACGAGGATGTTGAAGGTGCTAAAAACTTTAGAGCATGGAAATATCATATCATGCTCATCTTATAAGAAAATGATCTAGAACAATTTATAAAAGAGGAAGTTGTAAGACCAGAAGAAGCTGAAGCTAAGTCCAAATACAAGAAGGATATGATCAAGGCTAAGAGGATCATAGCTGACTCCGTGGAAACAAAACTGTTACAACTGATTTTACCACACATGGTTGATCACACTTTTATGGCCTTCCTCATCCCTCTGCATACTCTTTGGATCCCATGGACCATTATTGTACCTTTGATGTTTCCAAGATCATCCCTAAAAACACCTATTATTTGCTATACGCGAATTTTAATCCCTTTCTCGTGTATATACGAGCATATTACCCTTAAACCCATGTAGATCGGGATGTGTGCATAAGTCCAAATATTTTTGGAGTTGTCCTTGATTTTTATCCGAGTCGCTTGTCTCTTGGCCTTCCATATGCCTCGAGATCGCTCGGATTTGACCTTCCATTACCCCATTGAAGCACTATATAAGGAACCCCTTGGATACATTGAAGAGCAAGAAAACTATAGTCCATTGTTTCCATAACTTGCTTGTACTTGTGTTTGCATCCCTTTGTCCCTTGGAGCACTTAGTTTTCTTCCCAAGATTTCCTTTTTTTCTGAGCTTGTTATCGAGAGATGGAGGATTGAGGTGGTGGAGGCCCACCTCCATCGATTTCTTTGGTTCGCAGACGTGCCGACATAGGTTGTCACTTATGTAATCTATGATTTTACTAATAGAAATATCTTTTCCTGTCCAATGATGTGCATTTAAATTAATATTGAATCCATGGATGCGTTTAATTGCTTATGAATTATTGATTATATATGCTAGAGTAGGCCTAACACTATTTTATATAGCATGCTTGCCTTTTTTATTGTTGTTGAGAGTAAATTGCTAAAGCAAGCGGGATTGGAAAAAGATCAACGGGAATCTACTTCAACCGTTCGGAATAAGGTATGATTCGATATCCTTTAGTGTTAGATGTTTTATTTCTCTTGCATATTGGGAAGGGATTGATTTCTGCAGTTTCTTTGTCTATTGTGGTACACCCCAACCATAGGAAGTTTTCTTCGTAACAGAATTGGTGACTATACTGGGGACGTTCCTTATTTTTCTTTGGGGTTGGGGCCACAATGTGCTTGATATTCTTGACTTGCTCTTTGTTTCTCCCTGTTTCTGTGTCGCATTTTGTAGTATGTTCATCCGTTGACACTCCCCTTTATTGGTTTGACCCTTGGCCTGCTTTTTACGACTGTCTTCTTTGTATACACAGTTTTTGGGAAAAAGTCGCATACATACACATATTTTTGGCCAAAAGTCGCGTATACATGTAGTTTTTGGCCAGAATCTCCGTATACATGCAACGTTTTGGCAAAAATTTGTGTACATCGGTAGCTGTTCTTTAAATAGTCGCATACATCCTCCCTTTTGGTTGAGTTTGATGTTATGGGAAGTTGCTGGGTTGGTTGTGAGTGTGGTTGGGTCTTCCTGGGTTCTGATGTTGTTTGTTGGATGCTTCTTTTGTGACTAGAGACCGCTTTTTCATTGATTTTTTATTTGAAAGTAGTTTTAGTCATTTATCCTTTTTGTTTTGCCATTAGTGCATTACTCTTTTTGTCTTGGTGTCTTGCTGGGCTTGTGTTTTATGCGGGCCACAGAGACTGAGAGTTTTAGATGAATTTTATTTGCATTTTTCATTCTTTTATATTGAAAATACAAAATAGTTGCATTCTTAGTTGCATCTTACTTATGGATTTAAGAAGGTACTTGCATTGGATTGCTTGGATGAGAGTTGTGTTTAGGTTTTCATATAGGAATGATTGCATATACATTTGAAGGAAAAATATTGCACTTCACGTAGTAGCATACCCTGTTTTTCATTTTACACTTTGCATTTGCATTGCTTGTTAGGTGTGCATTTTTCTTCATGTTGCATCATAAATTCATTAGTTGCACGCCCATTACCCTTTGAGTAATCACAACCAAATAAAATTAACGCTTAATAAAATGAATTACACTCATTTCTTTTCTAGGGTGCATCAACAAGATTAGGTTTTAGGGTCTTGGAATAGTTCATTGTAAGTTAATTCTCCAATACCACTAAACAAAACAAGTAGGTGCCTGTTCAGATGAGAGAGTGAAACCCTTGGTATAATTAGTGTTTCTTAGGATGCTCCTCTTACATGAAAGTTAAGCATGAGGTAGTGCACGTGATTGTGATTGGGATGACCCCTGGTCACTTTCTGTGAGCACTAGAGATATTTCCAGTATCGTATTCGTATCTGGGGGCTCTTTTTGAGTTTCGAGCTTTGCTACCCTGCCCATACGGTCGATCCTGCCTGCGACTGTCTGCCTAAGAATTGGTTATATTGAGGTGACCTTAGTTTCCTTACCTAGGTTATCGAGGGGGTACTTGTACAGGTTATTCTGCAGGTGTCCTGGCCAGGTAGGGGTTGGACAACACAGTCGCTTTATGCGTTGAAGTTGAGGGGCACTATAATTGGTTACATACCTTCGCTTTTAGTGTATGGGAGTTTCGAGCCTCTCCTAGGTGAGACATACTTGCTGTATTTAGGAGCTCACTTATCCTTCCCTTGGCTTGCTTGCATTTTGGCTGTATATTTTCTTAGGAGTGTGATCTTTTTCCACTAGTTGGCCTTTAGGATCATGGTTACTTGAGTATATTTATGTTCTCTTGAGTTTGAATCCTTTTATTTTCGTCATGCCTAGTATCTTGTCACCCGTCCTTGGTCCTAGTACAGACCCTGATGTCGGACTTGGGGGCATCACAGCTCCTTACCGTGCTTATATATTTGGGAGTGGTCACATTCCTCCCTCTACTCCATTTGTGGAGGATGTTGACTCCCTTCACTTGGTCTTTACACCGATGGTCACCCTCATGGGGGTGGTAGTGGATGCGTGAATGTTGGGTCTACACCTTTCTTTACTTTTTATGTCCCATCGTTCATCGCATTGTTTCCTTTGGGTGCAATTGTCATGATCATTCCTCCCTATATCCTATAGTTTGGATTCTTTATTGACTTTTTTGGGTTGTTTTGGACTAATATGGTTGTCATGTAGGGTCCAATTTTTGTACACTCTCTCTGAGGTTTCGACCCGTTTGTTCCTATCATAGGTTTTATGTCTAAATTGGCATATAGGTTAGGATATCACATCCGCTTGCACCTATGCATTTCTTTATGATNTACGAACCCATTCCATGGTATCACAGAACCTTCATGCTGTTGTTAGAAGTGGTACTATGTGAATGGTAGAGATTTCCTATACATGGGTGTCCTAGTTAGCTCGCTTTTGCATTTGGTACCCATGCTGTGAGTCCTCTCTTAGGTCTAGGAGTCCCTTTTAGTCCCTCCATGTCCTTGAGCAAGAGCCTCATACTCCTCTTGAAATTTATGCTGGCCATTCCTTGGGACTCCCTTGTATATCTCAAGTTGTAATTGCAATATCATGAGTTTTGCTTGCCTTATTGAGCCTTAAGCTGAATTCTATGAATTTTATTATCAGCCATATAGCCTGAGCTTGTCTCATGTCTAGCCAAGCAGAGCTTCTTTATATATCCTTTGCAGCTTGATTCCCCATTTTTTACCGGGAGGGGACTTTCCCCCGAGTGTCGTTGTTACAACTGATTTTACCACACATGGTTGATCACACTTTTATGGCCTTTCCTATACCTCTGCAAACTCTTTTGACCCCATGGACCATTGTTGTACCTTTGATGTTTCCAATATCATCCCTAAAAGCACCTATAATTTGCTGTACGCGACTTTTAATCTCTTTCTCGTGTATATATGCGGATATTACCCTTAAACACGTGTACATCGCGATGTGTGCATAAGTCCAAATATTTTTGGAGTTGTCCTTGATGTGGATCCGAGTCACTTGTCTCTTGGCATTCCATATGCCTCGAGATCGCTCGGATTTTACCTTCCATTACCCCGTTGAAGCACTATATAAGGAACCCCTTGGATACATTGAAGAGGAGGAATTGAAGAGCAAGACAACTATAGTCCATTGTTGCCATAACTTGCTTGTACTTGAGTTTGCATCCCTTTTTCCTTTGGAGCACTTAGTGTTCTTCCCAAGATTTCCTTTTTTTGTGAGCTTGCTATTGAGAGATGGAGGATTGAGGTGGTGGAGGCCCAAGTGGAGGACTTGGTTTCTTCGGTTCGCAGACGTGCCGACAGAGGTTGTCACTTATGTAATTTCTGATTTTATTAATAGAAATATCTTTTCCTATCCAATGATGTGCATTTAAATGAATTCATGGATGTGTTTAATTTCTTATGAATTATTGATTATATATGCTAGAGTATGCCTAACACTATATTATATAGCATTCTTGCCTTGTTTACTCTTGTTGAGAGTAAATTGCTAAAGCAAGCGGGATTGGAAAAATCTCAATGGGGATCTACTTCAACCATCTGGAATAAGGTATGATTCGAGATCCTTTAGTGTTAGATGTTTTATTTCTCTTACATATTGGGAAGGGATTAATTTCTTCAGTTTCTCTGTCTGTTGTGGTACACCCCAAGCCATAGGAAGTTTTCTCCATAACAAGGTTAAATGTGTGTTCAATTACGTAAATTTTAGGCTCACTTGATCTTAGGGTTGTTAAAGTATTGTAAATTCAGAAGATATTCCAGATGTATTGATTGTATTCCTCCATCAGAAGATGAGTTTCGTCATGTAAGAGTCATTGAAATAATCAATGTAAACCTCTAGAAGTAAGTCGGGCCAATAGTACCCAAGTGTCATTATAATAAATGTTATTTTTGATGTCTTTCTAGACAAGTTGACCCTATTAGTTAGACAAGTCGACCCTATTAGGTTCTAGGACAAGTCAAGTGAGAAATATAAATAGCGAGGCGCTCCCCTTCATTTGTACACACTCACTCAATCAAGTTTGCAAGAGAGAGAAGAACAAGTGCGTTGGAAAGAAGAGAGAAGCAGCTGTCTGGGTTTTACACTGCTCTGGTTGAGTTTTATACTGAGGAATTTTTATGGGGTTTCTCCCTTGTGGTTTCCTTGACGAAAATATTTGTGTTTATGTGCTTGTTTTTCTTTCAGTGATCCTACTATTGAAAATTGTTTTAAGATATCATCTAAGCAATTAAGAAAACTTAACATGGTATCAAAGCCACCCTGAAAGGAGACACTGCACAACTAGTGTTTGTTATTCCAGATAGATCAACCAGAAAATGAGGCTCACTCAAATCACCCCAGAAGGGTGCATCTTTCTGTGGAAACAAAACTGAATTCCAAGAAGTTTTAGTTTTAGACGAAACACTGCCGCCGGGAAGAACTAGGGGTTTAGTTATCTTGAGCCTCCATCATCAATATCAGAAAAAGAAAGATATAGTCTAGCTCTAATCGGGGAGGCACATTGTTTCCATCACTCAACCCTACCGGTGATCCCAAATGGAAAATTAGGGTTTCTACATCAAACCCTAGGTCATCCCGAAGGAGGTCAACTAGAAGCTATATTTATCAAGTAAGTACTACTCCTAATTCCGTTTGAAGTTCTCATTCTGTTAAAAGATGACAAAGAGTACCAAGATAGATGAGGATATTGAAGGTGTTGAAAAATTTAGAGCATAAAAATATCATATCATGCTCATCCTATAAGAAAATGATCTAGGAGGATTTATAAAAGAGGAAGTTGCAGGACCAGAAGAAGCTGAAGCTAAGTCCAAATACTAGAAGGATATGATCAAGGATAAGAGGATCATATCTGACTCCATTAAAGATAACTTGATTCCTCAAGGAGCACACCAAAAGAAATTTTTGATGCTCTATTTGGCCTATTTGAAGGAAGAAACATAAATAGGAATATGACCTTGAGGAATCACCTCAAAAGTGTAAAGGCTCAAAATTCAGAAACCATGCAATTGTATTTTACAAGAGTATCTCAAATCAAGGAGCCGTTGGAAGCCATTAGTGATATGGTTGAAGAAGCATAAATGTCAATGACCACCTTGAATGGTATTCTAAGAGATTGGGAATCCTTTATCAGAGCAATCTGTTCAAGAAGAAGACTAACCAAGTTTCGATAGTTATGGGAAGAATGTGTGCAAGAAGGAGAAAGAATAACAACCAGAGAAGATAAGCTAGATGAAAATTAGGATCAAGATTTGGTAGTCCATACCAAAGGAATGAACAAGAGAAAGAGTTATGAATATCCTCCCAAAACGACTCAAGGGTTTAAGAAGCCCAAGAAAGACTTATCAATTTATGAATTCTTCACTTGTCATAAGATGGGACACGTTGCTATAAAATGTCCCATGAAAGCAGAACAAGTTATGAAGAAGAAAATATTTTAGGCCCATGCTGCTGAAGACAATGATTAAGAAGATGATGAAATAACTAAGGAAAATGAATATTACTATGAATAATATGTCTTACACTCACAGGTTTAGTCTCACCAGGAAATGAAACATGGCTAGTAGATAGTGGTGCCTCCAAGTACATGACAGGTTACAAGGACTCACTCTCATGTCTTGTATAAAAGGAGTGCCCACACAAGGTAATGCTCATAGATGATTACCAATGTCCCATCAAAGGAATGGGAGAAGCCTCCTACAAGTTGGACTCTGGAAAGTCCATGAAGATGAAGGATGCCTTGTATGTCCCAGGACTAAAGAAGAACCTTCTTTTTATCTCAGTCTTAGATAAGAAAGGGTTCAGAGTTACTTTTGTGGATGGAGAAGTATTCATGTGGACAAAAGGATAAACTATAGATGATGCAGTAGTAATTAGAGTTGAAGAAGGTGACTCTACAGATTGAAGGGACATGTAGATTCAACATTGATGACTAGTACCATAAGCTCATGTGAGCTATTGCACATAAAACTTGCTCATATACATATACATTACAAAGCATCGCCAATTGTGAGCAAGGTTGTAACTGGTTTACCAGATATTCAGATAGATCGTGAAGGAGTGTTAAAAGGATGTGCATAAGGAAAGAATACTAAAAACCCTTATCCAAATAGTGACAATAGAGAAAAATGTATATTAGATATTATTCATTCATATATATGCGGGCCAATGAAAACTACTTCATTAAGTGGGTATGTTTACTATGCTTCCTTTATTGATGATTACTCCCACAAAAATTGGATATATTTCCTAAATAAGAAATATGAAGTGTTTGAAAGATTCAAAGAGTTTAAGGCCCTGGTAGAGAACCTCTCCAAAAACAGGATCAAGATCCTAAGATCAGATAATGGAGGAGAATTCATATCAAGTGAATTCAATGAGTACTGCAAATAAGCTGGGATTAAGAGGGAGCTTACCATTCCCTATAACCCACAAGAAAAATGGTGTGGCATAAAGAAAGAATAGATCTATCATGGAAGCTGTGAAAGCTATGATACATCATCAAGATATACCTATGTACCTATGGGAAAAAGTAGCCAAAACAACAATATATTTACAAAATAGAATCTCCCATGGTACCCTTGGGAGCATAAGTCCAAAAGAGATGTTTACTAGAGAAAATCTTGAAGTAAGTCACCTAAAGATATTTGGTTGTCCGGTATACATACACATTTCCAAGGAGAAAGATCAAAGTTAGATCCTTTAGGAAATAAGGGTATTTTTGTAGGATATAGTGAGCAATCAAAATCTTATCAAATCTATATCCCAGGATATCGACAAATTTCATTAAGTAGAGATGTCACCTTTGACGAAGATACAACCTTCATAAAATCAAAGAAAGAAAAGGAAGATGAAGAGGAGCATGAAACTCCTAGAGCTACAGAAGGTCCTAAACCAATTATGAATGAAGAATAATATCAAATGCCTTAGGATCATGACATGACAGAACCTTAGAGAACTGAAGAATTTCCTAGTGAAATGATCTCACGAAAGAGAATACCTGCCTAGGCACATGAAATAATCGAAGAAGAAAAAAGACATGGTATCCCAGAAGGAAACATTAGAGAAATAAAGAAGCCAAACACATACCCTAGTTATGTAGCTTTGATTTGTGATCTCATTGATAAATAACCAACATGTTTGGAAGAAGCAACAAAGTAGAAAGAATGGGTTTATACAATGGTCAAGGAACACCAATCCATTATAAAGAATGATGTATGGGAAATAGTACCAAGAACAAAAGACAGTCAGTGGTATCCTCAAAATGGATCTTTAAAACAAATCACTCAATAGATGGTAGTATAGAAAAGTACAAGGCAAGATTCGTATTTCGCGTATTCTCCCAAAATGAAGGAATTGACTATGAGGAAAATTTTTGCACCAGTAGCTTGGTATACCTCGATCAGAATCATCCTTTCCTTGGCATCCATTATGAAGTGGAGGTTACATCAGATGGATGTAAAGACACCCTTTCTAAATGGATTGATAGAATAATAAGTATATATAAAAAAAACCATAAGGTTTTGAGAATAATGATCAGGAAACTCAAGAAGGTGTTGTATGGGTTAAAGCAAGCACCTATAGCATGGTATGGAGAATCAACGGATTCCTGATGAGTTTAGGCTTTACCAAGAGTAAAGAAGATTCCAAACTCTACTATAAAGTTGAGGGTGATGGAATTATGATATTGATACTATATGTAGATGATCTATTATTGATAGGTGAAGATAATTCCATCAACGAATGTAAGAAGAAGCTTGCTATGGAATTTGAGATAAAAGGCCTTGGAATGATGCACTATTTTCTAGGTCTTGAGGTATGGCAGTATCCAGACGATATTTTCCTAAACTAAGGAAAATATGTAGTAGAAATCCTAAAAATATTTGGGATGATAGATTCCAAGGCGATGAATACTCTGATGACACTTCAGAAGTAGTCGATGCCACCCTATACAAAGATACTATTGGTTCTCTGATGTATTTAACCAATACAAGACCAGATATATGTTTTGCTGTAAACACTCCGAGTCAATATATGGTGAATCTAAAACATATTCACCTAGTTGGAGCAAAACATGTTATGAGATATCTAAAGGGGACTTTAGACTATGGTCTCAGATATGCATCAAATAATGAGATCAGATTACATGGATTTACAGATTCAGATTGGGCAAGAAGTGTTGAAGATAGAAAGAGAACTTCAGGATGTTGTTTTAGTTTGGGATCAGGCATGATCTCATGGTTCAGTAGAAAGAAGACCAATATTGCACTTAGCACGACAGAAGCTGAATACATTGCAACATGTTCATCTTGTAGCAAAGCAGTATGGCTTCGCAAGATGTTGGTAGGTTTATATGATGCAAAGATAGATGTTACTAATATCCTTTGTGATAATCAGAGTTGTATTAAGATGACCAAAACCTGATATTTCATGACAAGACGAAACATATCAAAGTTAGATATCACTAAATCCGGGATATGGTTCAGAAGGGAGTTGTAAAGCTCAAGTATGTTCCTACATAGGAACAAGTGGCAGATGTGTTGACTAAGCCTTTGTCTCTTGTAAAGTTTGAATACTTTCAAGACAAGCTTGGCATAGTCTGAAAGGACCTCTCTCAAGAGAGGGAGTGATGGTAGATGGTAGAAGGATGCAATGGTGGTAGCTCAGCCTAGAGTAGGGTAAGTTTGGCTAGGCTTGTTGACCCAAAAGGGTTAGTAAGTTAGACTAGGCCTATTGATCCTAGGGGGATTAGTATGTCTCACTAAAATGGTTTAACCCAGTGGGTTGTTAAGCCAGAACAAGACTTTTTGGTACCTAGGAAGATCTATCTGTCTAACTAGGATTGTTGACTCGAAAGGGTTAGTAAGTTAGACAAAATGCTCAGATGGATCTACCAGAGAACTCATCAAGTTATTGCTCTGAGATATTTAGTGGGAAATATGTGGTTTCAATATTGTTATACTAATGATTGTTGAGATGATTGTTTAGATAGTTTCAGTATTCTTATAATGATGTATCAGGTTCAGTATTTTTATAATAATGATTGTTGAGATGATTGCTAAGATAGTTTCAATATTCCTATATTGATGTAGCAGGTTCAGTATTTTCGTATAGATTATTGTTGATGAGTTTGTTTAAGTACTTCTATACTGATAATGATGATGTTGTTTCAATAATTTTTATGTTGATGATGATGATGTTCCAACATCTCTATGCTGGTAATGGAGATGATGATCTAGTATTTATTGATGATGTTGTTTTTAGCACTAACATGCTAATGATGTTGTTATTGATGTATACATATTTACATACTGATGTTGCAGATGATGTTTCAGTATTTACATACTAATGTTGTAGACGATGTTTCAATATTTATCTATTGATGTTGTAGATGATGTTTCAGTATTTACATACTAATGTTGTAGATGATGTTTCAATATTTACATACCGATGTTGCAGATGACATTTCAGTATCTACATACTGATGTTCGCAAAATATGATTCAGTATTCACACACTGATGTTTCATAAGATGATTCAGTATTCACATATTGATGTTGTAGAAGATGAACCAGTATACGTAGAAGATGATTCAATATCCACATACTAATGTTTTAGAAGATGATTTGGTATCTACATACTGATGTGACATAAGATGATCCAATTGAGATCAATGATGAAGATGTATGATGGTGCTCCAAAACTTCCTATGACATATAGAGACTCTCCAGTCAGATGTACAATTATGGTAGTAATTGCTACCTTGGTTGAATACCTTCCTAGTTAAGAGGGAGTGTTAAAGTATTGTAACTTCAGAAGATATTCCAGATGTATTGATTGTATTCCTTCATTAGGATATGAGTTTGGTCATGTAAGGGTCATTGAAATAATCCATGTAAACCTACAGATGTAAGTCGGATCAATAATACCCGAGTGTCATTATAATAAATTTTATTTTTAATGTCTTTCTAGAAAATTCAACCTTGTCAGTTAGACAAGTCGACCCTGTTAGGTCCTAGGACAAGTCAAGTGACAAATATAAATAGGGAGGTGATCCCATTCATTTTTACACACTCACACAAGCAAGTTTGCAAGGGAGAGAAGAACAAGTGTGCCAGAAAGAAGAGAGAATCAATTATTTGGGTTTTACACTAATCTGGTTGAGTTTTATACTAAGGAAGTTTTATGGAGTTTTCTCCCTTGTGAAGTTCCCTGAGGAAAATATTTGTGTTTCTGTGCTTGTTTTTCTTTTAGTGATCCTACTAGTGAAAACTAATTTAAGATATCATGTAAGCAATTAAGAAAACTTAACAAGGGTGTGAGTGGATGCACATGTGGTGTGAACAAGCCGTGATAAATGTTAAAAGTAAATAATAGTAACTGAAAGTAAATGCTAAAATAAATAGATACTTATTTTATGAAAGAAACATGCAACAACTACTGACCAAAGAACTGTTCATCTACTACCACAAACAAAAAATGGGGTTGAAAGTTGTCACTATCGTAAACCAATCAGTCAAGTGAAACATATCAAGGGTCTGAATAGGGGGTTTAGAGAGATGTAAGTCAATATCAGAGTGCTTCTGTCTGAGGAGAAAAAGGATTCTAGATCACACCTAGATCAGAAACATAAGCGGGATGTAAAACATGCTAACCAGTAGCAAAGCGCTCTTATCGAGGAAACAAGGGCGCTCTTATCGAGGAAACAAGGGCACTCTTAACTGGTAAAACATGGTGCTTTGGAGTGCTCTTAACAAGAATATAGGAGCACTCAAGGACGTTTTTAGAGAAAACTTAAAAATCGGCTCAACCGGGAGCTGATCCAGGTGTCTGAAGGTTGGGGGAGGCCAGTTTTGCAGCCCAGAAGTGTGCTAGGAGGCTAGCAGAGCTGAAAAATAAGTAAAACAAAGTATCTAAATAAGCAAAACTTATGCAAGAAAACATGGCTAAACAAGATATGAAAACTACCATAGATCCATGAGGTTTGACCCAGTATGGTTTTCGAATCTGTTGTGAGCGCTTTCATACTCACACAAGTGAAAATGTGGGAGAATATTGCTTAGAGGAGTTGAGAAAGGAAGCACGCAAGAAACTAGTTCTTGTGGCTCAAGTGTGTGATAGAAATGAGTTGAAACATGCAAAATCCAGTGAAATTTAAACTAAACGAAGCCAAACTTAGGAAATTGACCAAATTATTCATGCAGGTAAGACATAAATGCCAATGCAATAAAAACCGATAACAACAAACTAGTAACAGTAAATATAAATGGTAAATAGGACCAATAAATAGTAAAAATATTTTCTTTTTACACACAAGAGTGAATCCATGAAACAAAACCTTTTTATAATAAATTTTGGACATTACATAGGTGGAGTTGTTTAAGTCTTTACTGGTTACGACCTGATCCATCGTTTATGTAATTTTCTTTAAATGAATAAAATGATGATGCCTAAGATAAATGAGGTGACTGATGAAAAAAAACCTCACAAGTGAGGTGTAGGTTCTTATCTCCCATCTTATCATCCCGTTGAGGCCTGCAAAATCGCAGGTAACAACAGTTAGGGATTCTCCCCAGTAAATGTTCCCAACTAGCCTGCTACTGTTTGGTATGGGGAATTCATCTGGTTTACGGCCCGACTACTGTAGGTCAAGTAACAAAATAAAATGTTTTACCGATTACAGCCTGGTCCAACGTGTATATTTTTAGTTTTTTGAATTTAAGTATGATGTGCAAGTGCCTATCTAAAAATGCAGATTGATAGAGATAACGAGGAGCGTCACAATGTGATGCGTAGTTTCTTACCTCTCATCTTAACTCTCTCGCATCTAAATCACACACAGCAAGAAACTAAAACTCACTATCTAACCTATCCCTAGGGAGAAAAATTATCAGCTATCAATTAGTAATGTATTTTTGCGCATGCATTAAGAAAAATCACAGATAGCTGTTACTTATTTCAGAACACATGAACATTAATAGATATATGAACAACAAGATAACTTGTTGTTTATGAGAAACTTCATTACTTACAGTGGAAATTTCATAGAATAGACTAGAGTGCATTCATAACATGAACATAGGTTCAAAGAGTTAGAACGATCTCACAGTTAATGGACATAAGATAAAAACAAAATAGTTCACATTCAATTGATCCATAGAAAAGAATTTGAAACATTCCACCAATCTTTCTCCAGCAGGAAACTTGTAATTGTTTATTGCAAAAGGAAATAGTTCTTCTTACAACATACCCTCACAAATCTATCTGGGAAAAAGTCCCCATCCTATCTAAGCTCTCCTATATTTATACAAAAAAAACAAAACCTTTGGGCTGCCCCAAATGACTTTTGGGCTTCCCTAACGTTTCAATCCCAAAATTTTGTCTTGTAGTGAGTGATCATAATTTTATACAATATATTACATTTAAAACAAAAAATAATAGAACACGTCATGAAGAGGGGCCCACTTGGTCATTAATGAACTTTTCCCACACCTGGGCCTCTGTCGATATCGATTCTGCTCAATAATCCATTGGTCTTTTTTAGATCCTATTGATCTTAGACCCTCACTTTCTTATTCTCTTTTCTTCATCTATTCTTCTTCCTTTTTCTTTCTCCTGTTCCATTCTTCAGCCAACTCTCTTCTGCTTTGTATTTTAGATACGTCTTCTTTGTAGAAGCAATCACCTTGTCCTAAACACAACAAAAAATGGTATCAGTCTATTTACCTCTTCCATATGCATTCTATAAAATAAAGTATACACAGTATTAATGCATGAAAGGAAAGCATGATAAGGCAAAGAAAATCCTGCAAGCTGGGTCTGAAAATCCTCTAAGTGCATCTGCAGTTAAAAAACAACCCTAATAGAAAAAATCATCATTAATCTGGACTGCATCCAAGGTCATCTAACTTTTCAATAAAACATGAAACACACTATCAATAAGACTAATCATCAAATGTGAGACCCTGTATTGTGTTCTCAACGCGAAATCCCCAAATCGATCAAAAATAAAAAAACCTTTGTCGCCCATGAAATGGGGTAAAACCACACCAAATCGGCGGGAAAACCCTATCAACAGGAAAAAACTATCGGCGGACGGAATCACTAGACGTCAAGCGGATAGTACACTAGACAGCCACAACGGTGGGCCACAAATAGACTAAGGATCCCGCGACAAAATAAAACGTCGGTGAAAGAAAGCACTAAACACCACTGTAGTAATGCATCGGAGATCAGAACCACTACCCACTAAACACATCGGCATCGGCGAGCGAAAGGACTATATGTCAGACGGTTAGTTCACTAAGCAGTCGCAACGACAGAAGACATACAAACTAAGGGTTCCATGGTCAAATAAAAACTGTCGGCATCAGAAACTCTGAGCACTATGCGTCGAAAATTTAAACTTCAACACTTTCGCTGTGTTGGCACTCTTGAATAGTAAAAACCGCTGATAGTTAAGCATCAGAGATCGGAACCACTAATTCATGGGCATGATAGTTCACTAGAAAGCCACAATGGTGGGTGACAGACCAACTACGGGTCTCGGTAATCATGAAACCATCAGCGATCGGGAGCTTTAACAACTATGTATTGACAGCTCAAGACACAAAATACTTAGCAGTATTGGCGAGACAAATGACAAGGCCTCCAAACGACGGCGTCGTAGAAGACTAAAACTCCGACCGCTAGTCAAAAAATATTTCGATAATGAAAAGAAAAACACAGTCATCAAAAAACAAAAAAGGTTTGAACAATAAAGGCCACAGAATTGGCGAGGATAAAAACTGTCTATCGGTGGCATAGAGGACTAATGCCCCGATTCCTTCATCGATTTACCTCCGACAGTGATAAAAAAAACAAGTCATTGAAAAATTAAAATGTTAAGTGCTCAAAAGACTTTCAGCTGGGTGGTGGTAAAATTAGGTCGTTTAACCTCCGAAACAGCAGCGGCATAGAGAACTAAAACCTCGACTCAATCTTCAATAAACTTCTGATAGTGATAAAACAAAATCATCGACAACAAAAAAAAAAGTTTTGAAAAATAAAACAAAGGAGATAAAAGCGCATTGACGAAAATCAGGACTGTCCATCGGGACTTTCATTGTTTACCTTCCGAAACGGCGACTGCATTGAGAACTAATACCCCGATTTATTGTTCAACCGACTTTCGACAGCGATAAAGGAAATAATCTACAAATAAAAAATTTAAGTTCCATTGTCAAAAGCATTAGCTAGACAAAAGGCAGTTTTAGATCATTCAACTTTCGAAATGAAGGAAAACAGTTGACCTCAATTCAACCTCAAAAAATCCAAATTTGTAGCAGAGGAAAAACATAGTTCAGGAAACCAATCCTAGGCAAGATAAAATCAAAAGGAGGGTCCAAATGTTTCTTAGAAATTTGGGAAACAGGCTACAGCTGCCACACATCCTTGCTCCCTAATCACTTCTATAAATATAAACCTAAGCAAATTTACTATGTTCTAATTTATTCTAGTCTAATCTAGTCTATCCTTGTAGAGAGAAAATTTAAAAGACATAGAGGGATATGCTGTAATTATTTACAATAAATCTTGCAGATAGATGTTTTAATTCCATATTCATAGTTACAACAGAAAGATTATCAAAGATAGCTTTGAAATAATAAAACATTCATCACTCAGTTGATACACATGATTTTATATAGAAAACAAAGTCATTCGTTATCAAAGAAATAATTCATAAAGAGTCAGAACAATCTCATAGTTGTACATAAATTAAATGGAAGTCATTCCACAATTAATATTCCACAAAATTCATGCAAAATCCCATGCAATCCTTTCCCAGCAATTGAGTCCTTTTTATTAGGAGAAAAAACCAGTCCTCCTTACAAATAATCTAGCTTCTTTTGCTAGCGAAAAGTCCTTCCATTCTACCCTCTACCTCTATTTATAATACAATTACAATGACTCATCGATTCCCCTAGCCTTAGGAATTCCAAAATTTCATCTTTTAGTGCTTTGCACTAGAAAATGACACAATACACAAAATGGCAAAACTAAATAAAAAGACAAAAGTTCTCAAGTGGACCCATCCAAACTTGAAAGATAATTTTCCCATGCATTTGCTTCATCTGCGATAGTCTTGTAATTTATGAGATCCTGTACTTACATGGTAACCTTGTGCATGGACAACTGGGTATCCATACATGTCACCCTTTATGGAGTGGTTCTATATAAGTCTTCCAAGATATAATGGATGACAAAAGCTTGTGCAACCCGAGTTCTAACATCTTCCTCATTGATGATTTTCATTTTCTGAATGTACTGTTCATCCTCATGTACTCCTCATGTAGTCTATCTTATAGATACACCACATGATGGTCCTTGTTTGGGAAGTCATTGATCTTTGCAGCTGAAGAAAGTTGGCATCTATCATGTACTTGGCGCATATTCTTATAGAACTCCGTACATTTTTCTAGAGTCTTTTCAATTTCATTATTCAATCTTACAAAGGATTTTCTGCAAAACTCCAGGAGTGCCATTTCTATTTTTAGGCCTCCATTTGTCTTCTGTGGAAAGTGCTTAGGAAATGTCGAATTGGAATCCACCCAGTTCAACTGGATTTGAACCTTTTCAACGAATTTTATTAGTCTTGTTTTGAAATTAAGTGACTTTTCTGCGATCTCATTCAATATTGTTTTTGTCGGCTTTACTTTATAAATTTCAACCGTGATATTTATTTGAACTTGGTGTATATTTTTTTAGATTCTACAAGCCTGGGTGCAGAAATGGGTGATGTTCAGATGCTTCTCATTTGCTACATTAACCTGAGTTTCAAGAGATCCCTTCTATGCCACCAACTCCTCTACTTGGGTTCTTAATTCCCCCATCTATTGGGTTGTTGTGGACTCTCTTGATTCCAGCTCTGAGATCTTAGCTTCAAAATATTTCTTCTCTCCCTTAATAATCATCACCTATACTTATAAGGCATATTTATCTATTTCCAATTCTTGGTACTCTCTCTGGAGTCTTTCCTTCTTGGATAAGATGGAATCATGTTTTCTTTTCAAATCTATGCCCTCTCCTCTTTCCTTAACTAGAGTATATTTCATTTTGATCATCTTTTCTTTATGATTCTCCACACTTTATATCAATCGATCTACGTTGTCGGTGCATCTGCTACACTTATGAAGGCCATAAAAACGGGGTGTTTATTAGTACCCTCCATGACAATATTTTTGGTTATTGTAACCACATCAGCATGTGTTGCTATTTTCAATCTCTGTTCTAACCTTTTGGTGATAGTCTTTCTTGTCTTATAAGACAGGATGGTAATCAAACATGCCACTATGTGCTGCTTAGATAGAGTGAACAGAGTGAGCCCAAGTTCTGTGAAAGGAATGTGCCCACTTGTGATTATGCTACCTGATGAAACATGAGGGTCTATTGGGTTGTTCTAAGCTACTTCTCGGTCCAGTTCTTCCCTAATATTGTCTTCCTCCTCCTCCTTCTCTTGTTCTTCAGTTGCTTTTGTGGATTCCTTTTGTTTTCTTTCGGCCTCCTCTTCCCTTAATATGTTTTCTTCTTCTTTCTTCCTCTGAGCCTCTTTTGCTTGTTTCTTTTTTGGTTCTTCCTTATGTTTCCTTTTGTCCTCAGCCTACTGCAACTTCAAGGCCTCGCCTTTTTGCTTCTGCAACTGCTTCTCTACTGCATTGCTGCTATGTTTACCTTTGCTGGCACCGCCTTTCTTCTTGAACTGCTTACTCGGTGCAGTCATGTTACTGACGTTTCTGTATACGTCTTCATCCTTATTGAAGCGATGAGAGTATCCATAGCGTATCCCAAAGTTTGTGTAATGTTCTTCAACTTTTCCATTTGTGTCATTTCTATGGAAACTCTTCTCCCCAAAGTGAAAATTTTCCAAATCATTTACAAACTCAGAGACACCTTTGACTTTAGTGAATTTGTAACTTCCTATGCAAAAGGGTAGTGGTAGGAAGGTTTCCTTTTTCATGTCAAATAGGAAGTTACCTACTCCATTTATGAACAACTTCATGACTGCATATTCATGCACTACATAGTCCGTGGCATATTTGGGAAGCAATTACGGGGCTTTGGAGCCTCCATACATCCTCAGGTATGTTCCTTCCTGAGAGAAAAAGTAATCCCCATATTCACAAATAACAGCCATGGCTTTATCCAACAAGCATTTGGGCTCTTTGAGGAATATTAGCTCATACATGGGTATCGTAAACTCTTCACATATAAGCTTGTATAAAGAGTCATACCTATGCACCTAGAGAATCTGATAAGCAACATATACAAGGGTCTCGGTGTGTGTCCATGTGCACCCAAGATTGGGGAATGGGTGTTTGCACAGAATGCAGTCAATCAGGTAGGAGGAAATGTAGAATTTTGACCTTTTTTGAGTTATCCCTCTCTATGCGACAACTACACAGGATGACAATATACTTGATATGATATCTACCCAGTTGAAAATTGTGCCTTCAAAGGCCACATAATAAATTAGCAAGATCTAACTTAATTTATACAGTTTTCCATTTTCCCTTCCAAAAATCCTATTCAACATTAAGGCTATGATCTTGGAAGGGGATCGTAAGCTTACAGACTTGTATTCATCGATTTCCTTTTTGTGCAGTTGTCTTCCTGTTATCATCATCTTCTTGGCACACTCCAAAATATCCAAATCTACCTTGTTGAACCACTCATCAGTCATCATAGCATGTGGAGGTGGCAACTTGCAGGCCAAGGTTATGTAGGATGGAGTGAAAGAAGCAAAAGATTCCCCCTCAATATTAGAAATAATCATTGTGGAAGGGTATGTTTGGGGAAAAATACAGCCGATAACCTCAAGGAATGGGAACAACTCTGGGCGTGTAGATGCCTTAGTAATGCTCGAGTTTTTTTATGTTTTGATACAAGGACATTTCTTCTAGACCATCATTAGGGACATTCTGGTCTCTAATCATATGATATATCTCCCCCCATTTGAAATCTTGGTTAGCTCCTGTAATGGACTTAGTGTCCTCAAATTTGATCTCGGTCTTGGAGATGATATCTACATCTAAATCAACCTCACCGGCCTTAGCTTTATTCTTGCCACTCTTTTTAGGCATGGTGCAAGTTTATCGTTTCCAAACTTTCCTTCGAGAGGTAATCCTTCTCGGCGAGAGTAGCAATTGTGACATGAGCATAGTGAGATATGTCTTAGTAATACCAGGTTATATTGAATAACTTAAACAACATTCATTTTGTATAAAAAATGAAATAACCCAAAATGAGAGGCAAAGCTACTAAAAAAAAGCAGAGTGTGATTAGTGTCCAATGTTATAATAGAGAACATAGCTATATTTACCATTCTATTTCTAGCCATTCAGAAACAATTTTGTGGGGTGGAGAGAGGTAATTCCTTAGAAGTTTCTTACTCATTTTATTCTTGTGACAAGGGTGTGTTCTTACAAAGTTTAAATGAAAACTCATCAGCTCGTGTGTATATTCCATTGTAAGAGTTACACCTTGATGTTATCATATGTCCTTATTCGTGTTCTTAAACAATAATAATAGGTCCAAACACATAGAAAGCTGAACGATTACCTTTTGTTCTTTCATGCATAAATGTTAATTTATTTTACCTAGGTTAGCAGGCTTCACAATCTTTGTTTTCAACTTCTTGTTTATCAAGTTCAAAATCTCAAGGCAGTCAGTTCTACCTATAACCTTATTCCCAGAACGGGACGTGCAAGAAATTAAAGCTTCACATTATCGAGCGGTAAATTATTGAAGACTTAGTTTTGTTTAAAAACAAAACGATCATTTTGGTGTAACACTACCCAGTGATATTTCCACACTTTCACGCTTACAGGGTGCTTGAAAACCTCCCCCCTTGGGATAACCACTGCGGAGTAAAAGCGTGCGCAACCAAAATGGAAAAAGTTCTACCTTTAGGCGTAACATGTAAAACCAAACACCCAAGAAACACAGATGAGCATGTACTTTGGATAGGGAAGTCATCCCCATCCCAACTTCAAAATGATGCAGAGGTTGGTATAAGGAAGTACTCATGAAAAAAGAATCCCATCGGCTTGAGGAGGGGCTTTGCCCTAGTAAAACCACACACACAACCATATTCCTAGGGTGATAATCGCGCGAAAAAGAAGCATTTTGTAGTAGAAAATTAGAAATCCCATGGAGGATGGGTGTGAAAATGACCGCGAGGCCCTAAGCTTAAAAATATTTGGGAAATCTTGTTAAAAGTAGCAATAACACCCTAGGGGCCGAGGGTTTTCTTCTACCGGGATAGGGGCCATGGAAAATATAGAGGAAAATCCAATTGCGGTAAAAACTCGGTAAAACCCTAAAACTCTACCACATATATATAGTTTTTTTAAAACTTTAAAAGAACGAAATGACAAAAGTAGAGTTTCATGCACCTACCTGTCAAGAAGTGAACCTGGTGTTGGGATGAGTACAAGCTCCAGATGTCCTTTGATGATTTGATGCTCTTCAAAATGGTGTTTGCGGTAAAAAATCAATAACAATGCACCATATATATATAAATCAATAAAACCATCATTAATATGCTTGTTGAAAAACATTTAATGCAGTGGAGTAAAAAACACAGTTTGGCACCGAAACTTGGAAACTTGCCACGTCACGCCGATACATGTCGACAATTTTCTCCAAGATTTTTCGATAGGATTGGCACTGAAATGTGAGTTTTTTTGTGATAGTGTCGACGAAAAATGATGAGTTCCTTTGACCGTGTTGACAAAATTCATAGAAAACTTCTGATGGATTTAAAGTGTCGGTAAAACTTATTGAAATCCTTTGATACCAATGATGAAAAATCATTGAAATATTTTGATGTATTTTGTCAAGGGAAAGCTTGAAATCTTGAACTTTGGGCCACAATCTACCTTTGGTGATATTCGTTGATAAACCCATCACTTATCGGATTCAATTCACAAGTTTCTTCGACCATGACGACAAACTTTGGTGAGTTTCTTCGACAAATCGACAACACTAGCCGAGTTCTGAGGAAACAACACATTGCGAAAACTTCTTTGGATCTAGGCGTGCATGTCAGCAAAAATATCCAAGTTCTTTCGATACGTTGACATAACTGGCTGAGTTCTTCTGATATGTTGGAAAAACTGACCGAGTTCTTTCGATACGTCGGCAAAACTGGACGAGTTCTTCCAATACATTAGAAGAAAAACCTGAGTTTTAACTTAGACAAAAAAAACTTCCTTGCTCAACTTATGAGAAAAAATAAGTGTTAGGATGAACTCTAGGAAAGAAAAATTTGTCTAAGTAAGCTTAAAATCAAAACATAAGGAGGGGCCCTAAAATGTAAAATTTTTGGGGAAGCAGTTGCAACAGCAACAATTGGCGACTGGATCATTGAACACAGATCTCTGAGAAAACTGTCTTTGAAAAACAAGACTGCTATATGGTACTTGATTACAGATATACAACAATTTATTCAATGCATTCCTCGAGATTATTTAATAAGCTAGACTTATTCAGGGATGTAAAATTTTGTGCATCACATCAATTGCAGTCTTTTGGGAGTAGGGTAACCAGGATTAGAGGTCTTGATAACTCTCTTGGGGCCAAAATATGAGATTCATTTTACCTCTGCCTTTTATTCACCACTGGATATGACTCCATAGGATAGTAAGCAAGGTTAGACGGATATATTCGTTTGTTCCTCATTCCCATGCCTTTTATCATTCTTTTGATGCTTTATGTTTTAATGACATTTGTCCATTGAGTCTTCCATGATTGCTTCTTCTACTTTGAGAAATTGTCATGGGTTCTTCCATCCATAATATCCTTTTGTGTGAGCAATAAGGATTGTTTCAAGCTCATGGACAAAGAAGAACCATTCTGAGCAATCTTTTTTGATTTGCTTGTTCTTTCTTTCAACATATTTTCTTATATGTAGACTGTTTGTCTTGGAATTTCGACTCTATACTATAAGCCTTTTGGCTTTCAATTTGTAGCATGGGATTAATTTGAATTCCATACATCTATTAGTCTTGCTTCGTTTCCATGGGTCTTTCATGGTCACCTTCCTAGGATAGATATTAGTGTGAGGATGGGTGTGTTAATTTTTTAATGGTTATATCAGATCTTATAACATTTAGCATCATAGAAACATAACGATAAACAAAATATCACTGAAATATAGACAAGCACAACCACACAAAAGAACACAAATATTTATCCTGGGAAACCCTCATGGGGAAGAAAACCCAACAAAACTTCCTTTGTATAAGATGTATAAAAAGTACAAGACAAGACCCCAGATAGGCGCGCCTCCTCCAACATATATATCTCTCTTTATATCTCCTATGTGCTGTGCACAAGTGAATGTTTGTTCAAATGAGGAACACATCTCCTCTATTTATACTCTTTTCATCACTTGACATTTAACCTGACAAGTTGGCCCCACTTAACTAAGTAGGCCGACTTCACTTAGGAAGACTCAATACACTATTATATTATATTCATTAGGGTACTATATTTTACTCGACTTACAATGGAGGCTTTATCTCATGACTCTATGATGACCAAATACAATAGTAACACCACGCCGGAGGAATAATAACATATCCCTTGGGTTAAATCAGTAAAATACATTTAGAATATCCTTTGAAGTTACAATATTCAACACTCCCCCCTTAACAAGACAGTTATTCTACTAAAAACATCATCATAGACTATAGGAGACTAGAGAGATAATATCTGCAACATCATTGAGGCTATAAATATATACGTCACAGGAATTTTTCACAATCAGTAACTAGAAAAGTTAATCTTCATCTTATACATCACATGATCACTTGATCCTGTTGCAGCAATGCTTCAATTTTTCGATCCTCCGTAGCATCACTATGATATTCTGATTCTTTGCGGTAGTAATTTGATCTTCTGATCCTTTGCAGCAGCAGTTCGATCTTCTGATCCTTTGCATCAACACTTCAATCTTCTGATGCTTTGCAGTAGCACTTTGATCTTCTGATCCTTTGCAGTACTTTGATCCTTTGCAACAACACTTTGATCTTCTAGATCCTTTGCAACAAAACTTTGATATTTATCAATCCTTTGCATCATCACTTTGATCTTCTGCAGTAGCCTTCTGATCTTCTCAATCCCTTGTAGCAACACTTCGATCCTTTCGATCATTTTGCAGCAACACTTCGATCCTTTCGATCCTTTGCAGCAGCACTTGGATCCCTCTTGATCCTTTGTAGCCACACTTCGATCTACTTGACCCTTTGCTGTTGTACTTCGATCTACTTGATCCTTAGCCATCACGCTACCTGCAGTACACATGATATATTTGTGGGATGATCAATCCCGATCACTTTAGGACATAAGTCCAAGGACGATGCAATCCTCCATCAACATGATCCATGAAATCGATCAACTGAATCGTCTACAACTAAATATAGATCTTGACCGCACCCAGTGCCGACCCTATCATCCGTGAGGACTCATTGTAGACCATCCACACCACACAGGTTAGGACCACTCAGAAGTGAGTGTTATACTACGGTATCTACACTCACATGTAGGTGTACTCTACCATGTAAGAGTATTTTCTACAGAGCAGATCTCGACCGCATTCAAAATGTCGGCCCAACGTAGAACATCCATACCACACAGGTTAGGACCACTCCCAAGTGAGTGTTATACTAAGACATCCGTGAGGACTCGTCATAGAGCATCCATATCACACATGTTAGTACCACATCGAAGCGAGTGTTATTCTATGGAATCTACATATGAATGTAGACATACTCTCCATACAAGAGTATTGTCTAGAGAGTGTTGATGTAATTGTAACTTTGGAATGTATTCAACCGTATTTTCTATGTATTGTAACCTGATGTTTATTTTGAGATGTATTTGAGTCATGTTATACCCTGATGTTTATTCCGGGAAGTTTCTATAATGCGAAAGTCATGTCAAGTCATTATGGGTAACCCTCTTATTGGTCAAGGGTTAAAGTCCCCACAGTTGTGGGGCCCTAGGGTTATTGGAATATCCTAGTGAATTCGACCCTAGGTGAGTCATTGTAAGTCAAGGAAATAGTCCCCACCGTTGTTTTACCATCCTGTTGGTCAGAGGAGGCAAATTACCCACAAGTTGTGGGGTACTAGGGTTATTAGACACTCCTAGAGATGTCAGCTCTAGTAAGTAATTGTTAAGTGAGGGAAACATGTTGGAGTGGGTTCCAAGTGAACGGAAGAATATAAATAGAGAGTGAGTCTCTCTATTTACAACACACACACACTCACTCATTGGGGAGCATGAGTGAGAGAAGAGAAGCTCTCTCAGTGAGAGAGAGAGAGAATGTTGCTGTCGGGAGATCATCTTTATGTTTTCAGGTTTTACTTTTGGTGCTGATTCTATCTCTGAGGAAGTTGCAGGGTTTTCTCCTTTATGGTTTCCCCGAGGAAAATTCTTTGTGTCTCTTGTCTCTTGTGTTTTATTGCTGTGCATGTTATTCTCTTAGTTAAATATCCTAAGATCATAATGCTAGCTTGTATGATAAAAATCTAACAGAGAGCACATCTTGATTGCATACAAAATGTATGTCCTGTCATCTGTGAGGACTCATCATAGAGCATCCATACCACACAGGTTAGGACCACTCTCGAGCGAGCGTTATTCTATGTTATCCACAACTAAATGTGGGTACTCTCCATGAGAGTAACATCTGTAGTGCCATCCTTAGTTAGTAAGGACCACTCTCATGAACATAGTATTATACCTGTTTTCCTCGAGAGAGGATACTATCATCCTTAAGTGAATGTGGGTACTCTCCATGTGAGAGTAATATCTGCAGGGCCATCCTTACCTAGTAAGGACCGATCTCATGAATAGAGTGTTATACCTGCTAACCTCAAGAGAGGATACTATCATCCACAAGTGAATGTCGGACCTTGTCAGAATATTTAGGTGCACTTGGCCTCTTTCATGCTGGAGCATCACTGTCATCCCATCATCAATGACAGTCTCATCATCACTCCCAATTTTTCAGGAGGATCCATATTATCAACTTGCTCCCCCTTTATCCAAGGAGGGTTCATGTCTTCGACCTATTCTTCCTTTCTGAGGATAGTACATATATTCTACTTGTTCCTCCTTTATCAAAGAGAGCCCATATCTTTGACTTGTTCTTCCTTTTTCGAAGAGAGTCTATATCTTTGACCTATTTCTCCTTTCCGAGAAGGGTCCATATCTTCGACCTGTTTCTCCTTTCTGAGAAGGGTCGATATCTTCGACTGGTTTCTTCTTTTCGATAAGGGTCCATATCTTTGACTCATTTTTTCTTTTTAAGAACAAATCTATATTAACATCAATGTTCCTCCTTGCGAGGAAAGTATGTTGTATTATCATCACTATTCCTCCTTGCAAGGAAAGTATGTAGTATCTTCATTTTCTCCTCCTTGCGAGGAAATTATTTTAGAACTACACCAAGCTTGTCATGGAAGTTTGGTCACCACATTAGTAACTTGCTCATTGGTACTCACATACTGGAGTTTTATATCTCCCTTTGGTACCATATTCCACAGGATTATTTGTCATCTTTATGCAACTTTGGTTGTCACAAAGAATCACTGTGGTATCCAAATCCATGTCAAATAGTCCTGACATCAAATTTCTGATTCCATATGGCTTCCCAAATAGTGGAGCAAGTTGTATTGTACTCTGCTTCAGCTATACTGAGAGCAACACTGGACTAAACCATGAGATCATGGTGGATCCCAGACCATAACATTCATCTGAGGTGTTCTTCCTGTCTATGGAAGTTCCTGCCCAAGTTGAATCCGTATATCCATATAATATGTAGTCATGATCTCTACCATAGTAAAGTCCTAACTCTATTGTACCTTTATGGTACCTCATCACATGCTTTGCAGCTATCAGGTGAACCTATCTAGGTTTAACTAGATACCGACTCAAGGTGTTCAAACAAAGCATATATCTAACCTTGTGTTCATCAGATACATTAATGACTCAATAATCTGTCTGTACTGAGTTATATCCACCAAATTTGATGTCTCATTAGACAAAAAATTCATGTTGGTATCCATGGGCATGTGTTAGATTTTTATCATTCAAGCTAGCATTATGATCTTAGGATCTTTAACTGAGAGAATAACATGCACAACAATAAAACACAAGAGACACGAGACACAAAGAATTTTCCTTGGGGAAACCATAAAGGAGAAAACCCCGCAACTTCCTCAGAGATAGAATCAGCACCAAAAGTAAAAGCCAAAAACATAAAGATGATCTCCCGATAGTAGTAGTATCTCTCTCTGATCCCAGTGTCTTCTCTCTCACTCATGCGCCCCAGTGAGTGAGTGTGTGTGTGATAAATAGAGAGGATCACTCTCTATTTATATTCTTCCGTTCACTTGAATCCCACTCCAACATGTCAGCCTCACTTAACAATTAGTTGTACTAGAGCCTGCATCTATAGGAGTGTCTAATAACCCTAGTGCCCCATAACTTGTGGGGAATTTTCCTCCTCCGACCAACAAGGAGGGTTATCTTTAACACAATGGTGGGGACTATTGCCCCAACTTATAATGACTCACCTAGGGTCAACTTCTTAAGGATAGTATAATAACCCTAGGGCCCCACAACTGTGGGGACTTTAACTCTTGATCAATAGGAGGGTTACCCACAATGACTTGACATGACTTGTTTACATTATAGAACCTCCCGATAGGAACATTGGGGCATGGCATGACTCAAATACATTACAAACACATCCCAGAATAAACATCGGGGTACAATACATAAGATATGCGAATGAATACATTTCGAAGTTACAAATACATTAACACTCCCTCTTAACTAGGAAGGTATTCTCTCGACACAATTTATCACCACAATTCTTCTTCTCTGTATCATCTAGATCATTATCGAGTCCTCATCATCTTCAAGTCATCTTCATCTGGATCTAGATCATCACTCGATCTGGATCTAGATCATCATTGGATCTAGATCATCATCAATGGATCTGGATCATCACTTGATCTGGATCATCATCACTGGATCTGGATCATCACTGGATTTGCATCATCACTGGATCTGGATATGGATCATCACTGGATCTGGATCATCATCACTGGATCTGGATCATCACTACTAGATCATCACTGCATCACGGGTGCTATCTCATGAATCTTCTCGTCACAGGAAGTTCTACAGAGCCAACCCTTTTTCATGCTGGTTGTAGGCCTAGCCTCCATGTAGGTATTCTTTAGCACTTATATCTAACACTAAGTTAGAATGGCCCGCCCAGATTTTACATCTGACCATGAGAGGAACACATCTAACACCATGTCAGAAAGGCATGCCCAACACTCACATCTGACCATGCGGGAACACATCCCACAACCCTGTCAGAAAGGCCCAGTACTCACATCTGATCATGCGAGAACACATCCCATAACCTTATCATAAAGGCTCAACACTTATATCTAGCCATGCGGGAACACATCCTGCAACCTTGCTAGAAGGGCTATGCACTTACATCTATCCATGCGAGAACACATCCTGCAACCTTGCTAGAAAGGCTCCGCACTTACATCCAACCATGCGGGAACACATCTTGCAACCTTGCTAGAAAGGCTCTGCACTTACATCCAGCCATGCGGGATGGGAATGCATCCTACAATTTCTAGAAAGGATCTGCACTTACATCCATCCATGTGGGAACACATCCTGCAACCTTGATAGAAAGGCTCTCAACCCCAGGTTGAGGGTTCCTGGTAACTGAACAAGTGCCTCCATTCTCCCAGAGAATAGCATCAACCCTTATATCTGATCAAGTGGGAATACATCCCTCAATCACATCAGAATGGCCCTGCACTTATATCTGATCATGTGGGAACACATCCCTCAATCACATCAGAATGGCCCTCAACCCCAGGCTGAGTATTCTTGGTAACTAAACAGGTGCCTCCATTCCAAGAATGGCATTCAACGCTTATATATGATCATGTAGAAACCAATCCTACAGTCACATCAGAATGGCTCAACACTCATATCTGACATGGAAGGAACCAATCCTCTCACCATGATAGAATGGCTCAGCCCTTACATATGACCATGCAAGGAACCAATCCTCTCACCATGTCAGAATGGCTCATGGACTCATCACTTCCCCTTGGAAGGAACCTCGATCTGGAGAACACCAAGCTTCTCCATGAAGTACTCAAACTTCACTCTGGCTAATGGCTTCGTTAACCCATAAGCTATCTATTCATTCGTCGCAACATATTGGAGCTTCACTGCTCCTCTCTGCACCATATCCCTAATATAGTGATATTTGATCTCGATATGCTTCGAATAGTCATGGAACACCAGGTTCTCTGACAAATTCACACAACTCTGGTTGTCGCAGTATATACAAGTCGCATCTAACTGTAGATCAAATAAATCAGATAGTAGCTTCCTTAACCATACTGCCTCACAACTAGGTGAACAGGCTGCAACATACTCTACTTCAGCTGTACTCAGTGCCACATAGGATTGCTTCCTGCTAAACCAAGAGATCACACCTGATCCCATACTGAAGCAACACCATGAAGTGCTCTTCCTATCGATGGCACTACCTGCCCAATCTGAATCAACATAACCTTCTAGATTAATCTTTTGATTTGCTTCATACTTGAGCCCATAATCAACTGTACCCCTCAGGTACCTCAGAATATGCTTTGCAGCAATCAAGTGAACATGTCTCAGATCTATTAGTAACTGTCTTAAGGTGTTCACAGCAAAGCAAATATCTAGTCTCGTGTTCGTCAGGTACATCAAGGACCCAATCATCTGACGATATATTGTAGCATCAATCGCTTCTGATGAAGCATCACCCAATAGATTCAAGTTCGATGCCATAGGTGTGGTAATGGCCCTGTAGTCCATCATCCCGAACCTCTTTAGGATCTCTACTACATACTTCCCTTGTCCCAGGGATATTCTGCCACACCTCCATGACTAGAAAATAGTGCATCGACACATAACAGGAGCATCATTGGTCTTTCACCTTCAACCTTGAAGCAAAGGTTGGAATCCGTTTTACTCTCAGTAAAGCCTAGAGTCATCAGTAATCTATCCATCTTGTTGTACCATGTCAAACCTTAGGATATTCTGCAGTCACTCCCTCTGAAGCGAAGCATCATACTCCCTCTGTCTTCCGTACTCTATGCACTGAAACATTCTGTGACCAGAGTGAGTAGCTTCCTATGCTACCGATATTCTATGTATCAATCTAGGATCACTGGATACCAAGATCCTCTATCTTTGAAGGCATTCTTCTCGCACCCATTTGTGAGCTTGTCATCCTTTATCAACCTTGTAGCAAAGGTTCAGATCTTCATCAAGCTCCTCATTTATGTGTTATCCCATGGGTGTCTTCTGAGCTCATACAAGGCCTTCTTTCATTTGCACACATGATTCTGCTTGTCATGTGACTTTGCTGCAAATGTCTCTTCGTATTTTATGCCTTCTTTTCGTGCTACGAATCTTTCCTTGTATCCCATGATGTTTACATCTACTTCATGATGGAACTATGAACTTCCTTTCACGTATTGATACTGCATCCTAGACATCATTCTTCTTTAACTGGTCTTCCCTTTATTCTTGGTTACTTCTTCATGGCTGGAAGGTTCTGCATCAATGATGTCACTGCATTCGTCATATTATTCTTCATCTTGAACTGTCATCACTTGTTCTTCGGAACAAGTCTCATCCTTCTTTGCTTGTAGGTGATTTTACGCGATCTTTCCTACAAGTCAAATGAATTAGTTTTATGGTTAAAAACATTTCATAAGGTATCTTCATATAGAAAAATTCTTATGCATAAATATATGATCATGCAACTACTTTAGCCAATACAACATCCATCCATATCTCACGGAAGCTTTCTAGGTGCCTTCCATCTCTACCAGGACAACATTGAGATTGTGCACTAATCCAATATGTCAACAAAGAGGTTTCATTCTAGATAAGTAGCAATGGAGAGTTGTATAGCACCATGAGCTACTTACCCATCTCATGCATATTAGTAGTATACTGTCATTAATGCAAACATTCTATCATGCATAATACATCAACTGAATATAAACAAATGCATAATAAAACATTATCATGAAATGACAATTGAATCCTTATCTTTATTTGTTTCGTGGGTAGACTCCTTCTTGAGCCTTCATCTTCATCGTCTTCTTAATTCATAATAGCATTGTTTCTTATCCAAATTCTAAGATGGATAAGAAGTTCTTCAAGAGTTGAGTTCTTCATATTCCTCATTGCTTGAGGGATCTTCTTTGGATGGTGAGACCTTGATCTTCAGTTGCTCCCATCTTCTTTTCTCTTATTATGAGTTGAGCTTCTTCTTCTTGTGTGTGCTCTTCCCAGAGTCTACTGAAATTAATCACTTCCTTTTGGCACACATTCCTCGCATGAATGAATCCCATGATCTTGGGAGGTCATTCAAGGTGGCTATCACCACTTCTTCATTCTTCACTTCTTCTTTTACTGCTTCAAGTTGTTCTTTGATTTGAGAGACCCTTGTAAAGTATGATTGCATGGTCTTTGCATTTTGGATCTTCACATTCTTCAACTGGTTTCTTAAGGTCATATTCTGATTTATGTTCTTCCATTAAAATAGATTGGTCAAGGAATCAAACATGTTTGGTGTATTTAGGGAAGACACTTGTGGTACAAGTTGATCCGTGATTGAATCAACAATGATCTTCTTGGCCTTGACCAAGTTCTTCTTGTATAAGGATTTGAGCCTCATATCCCTCTGGAACTGGAACCTCTCTACTCATGTAGGTGTCCAATTCATTTTCTTTAGAGATATAATATACTTCCATGCTTGGAATTTGTCAACTTCACAAAGCTTATCATTAAGCTTATGTGACAGATCACTTGGAAATGAGAACCTCAAATGAAAATAGCAAAAGATTAGATCTTACTGATTTGAGGTGTCCGTCCTAGTTTCAGAGCTGGATGATCTAGGGTTTGCCAGAGAAACCCTAATTTTAAAAACTTGGAATATTTCAGATTTGATTCGATAGAAATATAGATCTCTTCAAGGCAAGCTTTCCAATGTACTCCTTTTCTGAAAACAGTGGAGGGAAGCTCCCAAAACAGGACGCCCTAGTTTTCCAATTTCTTCTCCAACAATTCATGATACTATTTCTCTGGTATCTCTGAAATTAATACTCCTCTATGTATAAAAGTTCGCATTGAAGTAGCCTTGCATGTACCTATTCCAACACCACAGGTTTCATTAGAATTGGTTTCACCAATTGGGACTTATGATCATGTTCCCAAGGTGACCTATTACAAAACTATTCAGAATAGTGAAGTTGTACAGATTGCCACGTGTCACTATTTTCTGGCATGGATATGGCTTCACAATCCAACATATCAAATCAGCGTACTTTCCTCGGTTCAGAAAGACTCCTTCTGGGTTCTACCACACTTTTAGCCCTAGGAAATAATGCATCAATCCAAGATCTTTCATCTTGAATACTTCAACTAGATTCTTCTTGCAAGCTGTGATCTGTTTCTCATTTTCTGTCAGAAATAGATCATCCACATACAACAATAGTATGTTAGGTTCATCATCCATAACCTTGAGGTAAAGGTTAGGATCAACTTTACTTTTGGTAAAGTCCATGCTTGTCAAGAAGCTATCTATTCTACCATACCAAGCTCTAGGAGCATGCTTCAGTCCATACATAGCCTTTTTCAAGTTACATACATGAGTCACTCTGTTTTTGACTTCAAATCCTTGTGGCTGTTCGATATAAACCTCTTCCTGAATTATACCATTAAAGAAGGTCATCTTTACATCCATCTGGTGTATATCCCACTTAATCATGAAAGCAAGTGACATGATGGTTGAAAAATCTGATGGAAGTGTACCTTTCTCCTGGAGCAAATGTCTGTTCATAATCAATTCCCTCTCTCTGAGAGAATCCTCTAGCCACAAATCTTGTATTTTTAAAGACTTCCATCAACATCAAATCCACTTGGAAGACACCACACTCTTTCTTTCGGGTTTGGGTACTATATACCAAACATCATTCTGGTATTCTTCTAGCATTGCATCTACCATGAGTTCATTATGTCAGGTCATCGACATATCCCAGTCTTCTGCATTCAACCTTGAAGTTTGGAACCAACTTTACTCTTAGTAAAGTCTCAATCCATAAGGAAGCTATCCATCCTGTTGTACCATGTCGAACTCAAAGATCTTCTGCAGTCACTCCCCATGAAATGGAGCATCATCCTCCCTCTACATTTTTTACTGGAGTGACAGGTAGCATCATCTGCTACTATGTATCCATCTCAGGTTACTAGATAAAAAGATCCCTTCATCTTGAACTTTTTCGAAAAGTTCATCTTCCACCCATATGTGAGCTTGTTATCTTCTATAGGTTTTCATCTTCAACCTTGTAGCAAAGGTTAAGATATTCATCACTCTAGGTGATATTTCAAGCTCATGGTTGTGCGTATCTATGGGTGCCTTCTGATCTCATATAAATCCTATTTTGTACACATGGTTCTTTGCTTGATATATACTTCTACTTCACTGGAGAAGTGTGTCTCGTCAACAGAGTATGTCATGCCATAGTCTATTCTTTCTGAGACAAACCACAAACCTTGCTTTGTATACTTGTTCTTGTAGATCCATATGGAAGACAATATGGACTTCTTTTTAGGTCTCAGAATCATATTCTAGACATCATTCCCAATGATCAACTGTTTGTCTTTGATCATGGGTTATTCCATAGCTAGAAGGGTTTGCATCAATGATGTCACCCAACTGTGTCACACAACTAGAGTGTGTCTGAGGCCTCTTACTTTGGTTTGGAAGTCCCTTCATACTTTTCTTCATCTTGGAATATCTTTCATGCCCAATATGGTATTCATCTCTCGAGGTGGATCTACCGCTCTCTGAAGCTGTTTCTTCCGTCATGGTGTCCCTGACCTTGGGAGCTTCAGGTTCATGTTTATTGGAGTGAATCTTGAATTTTCATCACTTGTTCTTTGGAACAAGTCTCATCCTCCTTTTCTTGTGGGTGGTTGTACATGACCTTTCCTACATGTCAAATGCACTAGTTGCATGGTTAGAACCATTTCATAGGACATATGCATAAGGACGAATTATTAAGCATCATGCAACTATTTTATCCAATAGAACATTCATCCATATATCTTGGAAACTTTATAAATTCCTTCCATCTCTACCATGACATCATTGATATTGTGCAGTAATCCAATATGTCAACAAATAGGTTTCATTCTAGATAAGTAGCAATGGAGAGTTGTATAGCACCATGGGATACTTACCCATCACATGCATATTAGTAGTATATTGTCATTAATGCAAACATTCTATCATGCATAATACACACCATATATAGGAAAGAAAATTCAAATACTTTTCATTGTTTTCTTTGTCTTCATCTCCTTTTGGATCTGCAGCTTCTTCTTTGACCAGTGAGATTGCTTCAATCTCATGCTTGCTTGAAAGATTTTCTGGAATGCTAATTCTAGTGGACCTAGGGTTTGACAGAGCAACCCAAATTTTTAAACTGAGGTATCTTTCATATCTGATTGGATAGAAAGATGCACCTCCTCAAGGCAATCTAAGCGCTGCACTCATTTCCCAAAACTGTGATCAGAACTGCAAAATATCTAATGCCCTAGCTTTCTTCAATTTCTTCTGCAGAAATGCCTGATATTGTTTCTGTGGTATCTCTAGAATTAATGCTCCTCTATGTTTTAAAATTCACAATGAGGTATTCTTGTCTATCCTCTTTCCAACACCATAGGTTATACCAGAATTGGTTTCATGAATTGGGACTTATGTGTGTTTTCCCAAGGTGACTTATTTAAGGACTGTTCAGAAAAGCGAACTTGTACGGACTGCCATGTGTCACTGTTTACCTTCGGGGTCTGAAACTTTTACCATATAAATTAATTTCCATGAAATATATGGAACATCTTGCAAAATTTCATTTGGACCTTTGTATCCCGAGATATAGCAATTCTCCCTAGGTCACCTGTTTAAGGCTGAATCCTAGGAGAGGATGGAACCTTGACTTGGAGGAATCATATCTCCCAGAATATAGCGAATCTGAGGCTGAAATTTTTACAAATATTTCATCAGGAATTTATATTCATCCTCTAAAAGTTTCAGCTTCTGATCCTTCTCCAATATCGATATATAACGAATGTACCAAAACTACTAGTTTTAGTATTTTAGGGTTTTCAAGCATGAAACCCTAATCTTCAATAGCTATACCTGTAGCACTGTTTCGGCTGCAAAATGAATTCTTTCAGGGTGGATCTGACACAATGTTAAGTTTTTAATGGTAATATAAGATATTATAACATTTAACATCAGAGAAACATAACCATAAACAAAAGATCACTGAAAGATAGACAAGCACAAGCGCACAAAAGAACAAAAATATTTATCATGGGAAACCCTCATGGGGAAGAAAACCCAGCAAAACTTCCTTTGTATAAGATGTGAAAAAAGTACAAGACAAGACCCCATATAGGTTCTCCTCCTCCAACAAATATACCTCTCTCTATCTCCTATGCGATGTGCACGAGTGAGTGTGTGTTCAAATGAGGAACACATCTCCTCTATTTATACTCTTTTCGTCTCTTGACATTTAACCTGACAAGATGGCCCCACTTAACTAAGTAGGCTGAATTCACTTAGGAAGACTCAATATGATATTATATTATATTCATTAGGGTACTATTGCCCCGACTTACAATGGAAGCTTTACCTCATGACTCTATGATGAACAAATACAATAGTAACACCCCGCTGGAGGAATAATAACATCTCCCTTGGGTTACATTAGTAAAATAAATTTAGAATATCCTTTGAAGTTACAATATTAAACAAGGTGGATCCCCAAGATCAAGCGACAAAATTTGAGATGGTTTATTCTAAGAGAAAATCAAGCAAATAAAGGTAAATCAGAAAAAAGAAATCACACCAAACGAAAAAACAAGAACATAAAAGAAAGTTTTTATTTATGTACAAAAGGATTCCTAAAAAAAAAACTAGGCGAAGTACTGTTTAAGAACAAGGCCATTCACAAGAAGGTTCTCTTCCTGCCCTTATAAGTCTTGCAACTTATAAGTTGAGGGGCCAAGATTCTCAACAATCTGATAGGGGCAAACCCATAGATGTTGAAATTTGCTATGTGTTCCCTTCTCGTCATGTCGGTGATCCCACTTTAAAACCAAGTCTCCTATTTCAAAGTTCCCCTTCCCGAATTTTCGGTTATCAAGCCATCTCTTGAAAAAGTCCTAATGTCGGTTAAATCTCTCTTTAGACTTTTGTTTGGATTCTTTAAGTTTCAACAGAGTGTTAATACGTGCTTGTAATATTTTGCTACCGGATCTTCATGAGGATTGAGCTAATTGCGAGGATGGAAGTAGAATGTTCGATGGTAAAATAGATTCTTTTCCATAAACCAGAGTATAAGGAGCCAATCCTAAGGAATTTTTTTGGGTGACCCTATCTGCCCATAGTGCATTTGGAAGTGTTGCGTGCTAATTTCTTTGATTTTCAATAACAATTTTCTTTAAATTTCGAATGAGATTTTGTTTGTTAATTCTTCTAACCCATTTCCCCGAGGATAATAATTTGCTGAATAATGTAACTTTATTCCCTTTTCACAAGAAAATTCAGTTATCTTAATAGACGAGAAATAAGATGCATTATAAAAAACAAGGGAAATTGGAACCCCAAACATGGTCGTAATGTTCTCTTGCAAAAATTTGATCACTGCATCTTTGTTCACTTTGTGAAGTGGAACCGCTTCAACCCATCTTGTGAAATAATCTGTAGTTGTGAGGAAGAGTTCATATTGATTTCCCCAATGATGTCTATACCCCACTATTCAAATGGTTCGAAATAATAACAGGCTGTAATGGTCCAGTTGCTTTTGGCAATCTACCACCACTCCTTTGGAACACATTGCATTTTCTCGCATAAGCATGAGCATATTTGAACATCGTTGGCCAATAGTAGCCAGCTTTGAGAATATTATGGGAGGTAGTATCTTGAGAGAAATGTTCCCCCTCAGGGCCATCATGCAATTCCTTAACTACATTGGATGCATCTTCTTGCTCAAGACATCTAAAAAACACTCCATCGTAATTTTTTCTGAAAAGAAATCCATTGATTGTCTGGTAGGAGGCTGACTTCAACCAAAGTTCCCTTCATTGCTTAGAGTTCCAATGCTTTGGTAAATGTCCTTGCTGTAGGTAATGCACTAAATCTTTGTACCAAGATTCAAGAGTAGTGAAGATGGGACATACATCAATAAAGTTTAACTCATATTCATTCCCCCAATCACAATCTTCATTAGTGTGACCTTACATAAGCAAATTGCACAGTCCTTGACCTTTAAAAATAGTGGTTGGATTGAATTCTAAATCATGCTCTTATAGTGCTGTCACCCGGTTTCCTCTTTGCTCACCAATTTTTTTCTGTACAAAGAGGGACTTGAAAGCCGGATGAGGAACAATCACTTTTGTCCTGTTTTTCAAAATATAAGGTCTGAATTGTTTCACTTCTTTGAAAACTGTGTATGCCTTTTTGTATACAATAGGGTAATTCAATTCATCCCCTTGTAATCTGGTGCTCATAAATGATACTAGGTTCAGCCCCCAATTCTCCTTTCTAAGTGAGCACCGTTGCAAGAGAGTTGTCTGAAGCAAAGGTGTATAGAATGAAATCCATTTTCAAAGTATGGAATCCTTAATGAAGGTGCATGAGATATTGTTGTTTATGTCTTTAAAGGCGACCTTCTCCATATCAGCCCACTTGAACTATACACTTCATTTATTCCACACATAACACTTAATTTAATCCACACATAATTTTTTATTTATTCAACACATAACACTTCACCTGATACACACATAATTTATTTTATATATTCCACACATAACACTTCATATATTCCATGCATAATTTTTTTAATTTGGAGTAAATATATTAATATATGGCAAAACATTCTAAAATATCCTAGAAACTAAAACATATAAACCAGATTTATATATGAAAGAAACTAAAAGAAACTGAAATATATTGACACCAAAACATAAAAACCATATCAATAATAGTCTTGGTGTTGCAGAACCTGAGAAGAAGGATCATTTGAAGTGTTCATGAACAAATATTCCAAGGTCCTTCTTCGTTCAAGAGGATGTTATAAGGATGCCCTCATTTGACCAACCATATCATCCGAATGTTTGAATGACCCCCCCATTCACCCATCCATTCATCTAATGAATTTCAGGAGGTAGGCATTTTTCTCTTCTAATGTATCCATTCATTGCTTCAATTGGCATAATTCTTCATCCTTCAGTTGCATACCCATGGATACCATAGATTTAGTGTGCCAATAGAGCTCGAGAGGACTATAGAATTGATATTTTTTGGTACTAGTGCAACCCAAGTGTGAAATTATTCCTTGAATATTCATATCGACCTCATAATATTCGTGGTAAGACCTAATAAGATTAACCTTCCCTTCCACCACGTCCATAGCCACATGATCCTCATATAATACATTGATGTTGTAGAAATTCGTTACTTCCATAGAAACCTTGGCTATGCGTTTTGAACCAGTCATTGAAGGGTGGGACTTTCTACAATGGGTTGCCATAACACCAGGAGTGAGGAGAGTCGAATACCCAAACAAAACAACATAGCAAAGATAGAAACAGAGGGATTTGAAAAATTAGAAACACATGGATTCAAAAACTAAAATAACAAAAAAAACACATTGAATAAAAAAATAAAAATATCAAAATAAAAACACATGTGGATTCCAAAAGTTAGTAACAGCAAAATAGAAACACATCCAATCAAAATATTAGAAACATCATGATAGAAACAAATGGATTCAAAAAATCCATTAATTAGATCATTTGTGTGAAGCCACAGTCATTCTAGCTCAGTCCGTGGGATATCATGGAAAAATCAACCATCCCATCTCTACCACAGCCTAGTTTTCCCACCCACATGACGAATCCTTCATCATTAAATAGTTATCAAACGTTTGATTCCCTAAACTATCATCTCCAAATTATATGAGGGCCATCATGAAGACCCCTATCCTACCCAAATCCTTGACATATGATTTAATATCCAATCCTTACCATGTCTAATGCCACCCAATCACAGTTTCCCCTCCTATAAAAAGGAGACATAACATCCCTTGTTACCCACAATTATTTTTCCCATGCATCGTCATGTTGAATCCATCAGATAGTTCCACCTGCCCCTGTATATTTTCCTTTGTTGTTATATGATATGTTGTTCAATTCCCTACATATCACCCCATTAATCGCTCCCAAGTGTCATTCGTGATAACTGAACATTTTGATGCTCCACCCTCGAAAAGAAACCAAGACCCACAATAGATGATCATTTTGAGAAATATCGATGTTTTGAGACCATGGATTGCCTCTAGGATTCCTACCACATCTCACTCTGTAAAGCCTTTTTTTTCCACTACTACATATTCTTAGAGATTGACAAAGTGATGTGCTGCAAGCCAAGACTAAGCCATTTCCATTTTCGTGTCCACTTCCCATACTTCATCCTTGTTTCTTAGGCTTGTTGATGCTCTACTCACTTTCTCTGGGAGTTTGGTCTCTTGTTGAATATGGATATAGTGGTTTCCTATCTAGATTGGCATCCTTTGGAATGAAGATTATAAAGATTAAAAATCAATTGTCAGGCCAAACGGGATGGCATATTCTTGGCAATATTTTTTTCTCTCATCAACATCTAGTGTTTTCTTCTAAAGCAATTGAAAGAGAAGCTAAAAACTGATATTGTTCAATATTAGACGTGCTAATGCGATGATGTTAAGTACTAGAGTTAGCTCCTTTGATTGAAGGACCACCAGCTGGAGAAGTGTAGGAATCAGTCTCCAATAAGGATAATTATATTTGTAAATTGAAATCCATATTGAAGTGTAAGTCAAAACGTTTCCCTTTCATTGAAATTCTGTTATTATTTATGTCGTTCTTAATTGTAAGGGTAAAATAGAAATTGTTTTTGGTAGGGAAACTTTAACCTTTCTTCTGGGACACACTAGAACTCTATGAAAGGGTTTGGATGGATTCAAACTTGAACATTTTTTGGTATGCAACCAAGAGGTTTTCATCACTACATTTACCATATTTCATCAATGGCATAAATAATTAATGGAATTGCACAATTGTATATACAATACACTTTTATGCAACTCTACATGTCATCATACTTGGCCAATGATCCATGATATAAATAGATATGGATAATGTTTGCAAGGTATAAACTAGACATTAGCACCATTATAAGGAAGTGTTTTCAAAATAGTCTCCATGACATTCTCAAAGAGAACATTATAAAAGTAATTATTGTCTGACTCAAGTTAATATACATAAAATATATAAGAAAAGAAGGATCATTCGATCCTTTCGAAACATAATGTTTTATATTGACAATATAATATCATAGTAAAATGGTTATGTGTGTACATTATAAACATGTATATAGAGACAATATAGTTGATAGTAAAAATATTGGTATATCCTTGCAACCGACCTATTTTATGTAGATTCATGATTTTAGGAAACATAAACAAATACTATATTGTAAAAAACTATAAATTTGTAGGGCTAAGAACCCATCAAAATTTATCCATAGGAACATCTATCTCACTCTCCACATTATGCCCCATATACTCTCATTGTGTCTTAAATACTACAAGTCCCTTCTTGTTTATTATTATTCTCTCTCATGTCCATGCTAGCCTTGATGACCATGCCCAGATTATGCTATTTACATTGATCATCATATTTTTTTTGCACCAACAACACATTATTTCTTTCTATTTAAGCAGTTTTTTTACAAGACCTTGAGGTCCTTTGATGTTCTTGTTGGCTTCTACCATTGCACCTCTACTTTGTAAGACTCAAGAATACTAGCATCTGAATCTTGATAAATATCATTAATCACCCTACCCAACCATATTACACAATCTGGCTCTGGTGATTGCATACTGATCATTTGGCCCTTTACAACATCCACGCTTGGAATGAATTCATCTCTAGGCTTGTTTCATGTGGGTCCAACATAGAAATCCTCAAATTAAATACCATTTTCCTTCAAGTAGGAATCCATGATTTCATGTTCAGATCTTATAGCTTTACTATTATGTATATCATAGCTTTTTGATGGCCAAAAGTTAGTTGTTGACTGATCAACACTATCGAAGGGACTGTTCAAAGATTTACATATATCTTCTGAATAACTTAACTTGGGATTACAAAATTGTTCACCTTCCTTCTCAATACATCAATTAATAAATAAAATATATGTTTCTATTCCTTTTTTTTATTTCATCCATGTGCGAAGGTATTTTTTATTGTAGATTTAATAACCTAGGCAACCCCACCAGTAAGTCTGCACTACCATTTGGAAATGAATTCCATAAATGAATAGGATATTACCATTGTTCATGGATGCCCTCTATTGCATGACTGGAATGTTATCTTTGAACATAAATCTAAAAAAATGGAATTTTTTGACACCGATGATCTTGGCATTTCCGTCCAAAAGGCGGGGTTTCACAAAATTCTTAAAATCTTAAAATCTTAAAATCCATTCAATTATATAAGGGACATAGAAATTTTGATCTCCACATGTCCTATATGTATCCATAATATCTGAGAGTGAAAATATATCCTTGCACATTAGCTTTGCTAATAACCTTTCATAAGTTCCCTCTATGTCTTCATGGATGTGTCCAACTGGGAGGAATCAAACTTCAACAATCTCGAACACTCTCCTTGTTGTTAAAAGAGATAAAAATGAAAATACAAAGCTGTATTTTTTATTGACTGCACAACTATCCATTTTCAAATATAATATGGGTGGTAGTTTCCTATTTGGAATGCATTGATCTGTATCATCAACACACAATATATAATGTTGCATAACATCTTATTTGTATATCACACACTTTTCATATGACTCTAATTGCAACATAGAATCATGCAAATGGTGCTTAGATTTTCTTCTTTTTTAGAACACATAATATAATATGCATGGGTGGTATAGCATTGAAATCACAACAAATCATTAGTGCAGGGGGGTAGTATCACCATATTTATCAACCATTGGTTCTTCAAAACTCCTTAAGAATTTATCTAGAGATGTCACAGTGAAATCTGATCCCATCTCTAAAAATGAGAAACTAAATGGCCAAATCCCCTACTATTGTTCCCATGAGTCAACATACCATTCAATGATATGGGGATTCATAACATTACTAAAATCCTTTTCCTTGTTACCCATCCTTGGAGTGGAAGTCTTTGACTTATCCATTATGTCATGAACAATAGTATATGACTTAGATATGCCTTGAACAATAGTATTATGTCATGACTTAGATATGTCATGAACAATAGTATTATGTCATGACTTAGATATGTCTTTGGATTTTTCTGTGAAGCTAATATATGAGAATAATACACTTGGATACAACTTGCGATATATTTTTTTATGATCTGCGTGATTTACTCACAACCTTTCCACCTCATCTAGATCAGTGGTCTAGTTTAGCCTATCCTGTATTGTAATGCACTCATTACACCTTGCAAAGGAGTTTCCTTTAGAAATTTTAGCATCTTGAAAATATTTTCTCATCACCTTCCTAATGGAGGAGCGCGATACTGAAGTAAAACCAATACATTCAATTTATTCATTTGACATTTTTCACAACAAACAATGGGATATATTAGATGTTAATAGTGCCAAGGTTGTCCTTGTTCTATATTCACTGATTAACCATGTACGATGTGGATATTTGTCTAAATTCTCCTCTACAATTTTATTAATAGTAGTTACTAGCGCAACAATATTTTCCCTATATTTTTCCAATCCACTGTTACCATGCACAACTCTCACATCACCATTCAAGAACATACTTTTATAATTCTATAAAGTGCTCCTTTTTATCCCATTGAATTTATACCATGCATTTTGAGATACATATATTGTGTCCAATTTCATTTAAAATAAACCTCTTATTGTCTCATCTCCTTCTTTGGCGATAGGAGCATTTGATGCCATATAATTTATAACATATCGTCTTCTTGAATTTCCATTCATGCTTTGAAATTTATTCACACATTCAAATATTGATTCAAGTGAAATATTTGATATAGAAATATTGAAGCAACAATGTTCAGTGCCAATTTTTGATAGGAATGTAGCTTGAAAAATTTCAATATGGTAAGGTATTGAGCTTGAATTTATTTTATAAATTTTGGTTCCACCTTACTGCTTTATATAATTGTATGGCCTTGTTGTAATAACTCTGACATAAGTATATTCACAATGGGGAGTACCTCAAAGTTCCATATCCAAAGGACATTCTTCAACATTCTTCCAAATATTGTTGATGTCTTGTTATGTGTTCATTTTTAGTATGACATACAAATGAACATCATTGAGGTCAAGCAAATGGTTTTTCAATCCATCTTCAAGAGAGCCTTCAAATAAACCACAATCCTCACAATTGTAGAAGACTTTATGAACTCAAATACAAACTCACTACCATCTAGTGGTTTGAATTGTACAATGTCTCCTTAAAAAACACTTGACACTATTACCATAGCAATATAATATGGATTTAAAGAAAACTGAGGTATCGAATTGACCTTCTCTCCTACAAACATGATATTGTGATTTTGGCTTGATACTTTCAATGTAGCTTCATACTGATTATTGTTGAAATTGCTTTCAAAAGACAATAATGTTCCTGTATTAAAATATATGATTCTCTTAATTGGATATACTACAATATTTCCACTACTTAATCCTTGAGAGCAGGACATAGAAGAAAACACCACTCCATCCACCAGAATAACAAAGGAGAAAACACCCAAAAACGCTCCCTTAGCAAATTCTTTCTCATTGACATTTGTTACAAAGCCTATGGAAATGCAATCCTTATATTTTGAACATTTATACAACAACTTAACTTTTCTCATGATAAAATAATATATATCGTCACTTATTAAAATATGTTCTACAATCGTGGAAGTGGAAGCTAGTATATCATTCAACTCATTATGTTGAAGAGCATATCCAATGTGGTTAATGATCTCAGATGCATGCCATTGAATATAACCAACCACTGCCTCTAACAATGTATCTGCACCTTCTAATGGATAGGGAAATTGAATACCTACATTTAAAACCTTGGTAAAATTTATAACAATATGTCCATCATGAATGCTGATCTATTCAATATCTTTCTTTATGGAAAAGATATTTCGTCAACAAATTTTAATCCATTCAAAAGGAGGTCCACACATTGTTGAGAACCAAGATCCATTTTAGAATTGATTTCTGAAATATAAAATAACAGGAACACAATAAAAATAATATTTAATTTAAATAGAGAATAATATTTCCCACTTTATATATTATTAATTATATATATGTTCTAGGAGAATAATATTATTGTATGTTATCATTCTCTATAAGACGATACATGTGAGAACTAAAAAAGGAATATTTCCTAAAAGGGATAGTAGCGATTAGATAAAGAATTACCAATCCATGACCAATCCATACTAAAAAATATACATGTGTTCCTCAATAAGAAGAAAACATTATGAAATCTAGTAACAAAACTCTCTTGAAGATTTACTATTTTTGTTGTTTGTGGATCCTAATCTTCATGATTCAGATATCTTGTTTGTTCAACCATCTTTGTACTCCAATTTTATATGCTTTATAGGTTGACTGTACACAGCTCATAGTGGGGAGGGGGGAGGGGGCGTGGGTAGAAATGACCCCCCCATGGGGTCCAAGGGGGACCATCCCCTCAGTTGAGGGGTCTAGGGTATAGTGGGCCCTCGATAAGTGTTCACCCAGAAAATATTTTTTTGGGTTGTCTGTTGGTCCATGGTTTTTCGACCAATGGTTTACGGGATCATGGTATTATGTATCTTGTGGTATTTTCCCATGGTAATCTCTATTTAAAAGGAAGACATTGTATCATGGCTGTGTATTGTAATGAAAATACTAGTGAGTCTGAGAGACACTATGAGAGAGTGAAGAGGAAGTTGCACTGGATGTGTTGCAGGTTGTATCCCTTCATTTTTTCGGGCAGTATAATATAAAGGACTAACAATTTATATGTGGACGTAACCCATATTAAGTGAACCAAATTACTTTGGTGTCTCTCTTGTATTGTTTTTATATGTTTTATATTTGCATCTTATTTATTTTATTGCTCTGCGATCTTATTTTCATAATAATGTTATTGTTTTTTGAGAAGGCATCAATATTAGAAGGAGTGGATGATCCTTCCTAAGTGGGTTCAATGTAATTGTTGCTCAGAATAGATCCATGAGTTATGTAGGTGTCATTGAATGCTCAAAGGGTCCTCTGTTGTTTTCAGTGTAAGGCGCTCAAAGCGATGGAAATAAGGCAATCCCTACTCAAAAGATACCATATAGAGAATTAATATTTCATGGGTAATATTCTATCTGACCCTTAAGGCCGTACCTATCATTACCTAATTAACTTATCAAATCATTACATACATACATTTATTGGAAACGGTTCGATATGGTAAACACACACGAGTTCTTCCTAGAACAGTTTCAATGTGGTGGTTTTGCATGAGAATATTGATAAAAGAATATATTTTTGTTCCTTCTATAAGATGTAGTACTCTACTATTGTTTTTCGATAAAATATTGAAGAAAAATGATTGACTATTCCTTCTTAAATAGGTCATTTATGTTGCAGACCAAAAAGAGATCCACCATAGGAGGATGTACCTTTCACTAATCAGGGTTTCCTTCTCTTAGCGTGGAAAGTGATCATTATGATAATGAGCGAGGAATCAAGTTTCTCAAAGGGTCCCAGATAGAATTTCATTGAAAAAAATAGTACAAGGAGTGATCAATTTACTATCACACAAGTCACAAGTCATCCACAACCACGAGCTAAGTCTCTTTGAGAAAAAAAGGTGTCTAGCTGTTCCTTCCTAAACGGATCTTTTGGACTAAAAAGTAACCTTTATAATTATAATATATTAGAAAAATATCTATGATCCAACAAATTTTTTATTTCTGTGAATGATGAATTCAATTGGAATGGATTAGGAAAGAAAGGGCGCTCTTTCTTGAAATTGTCGTCTACTATTGTTTTTTGATAATGACTCATTGGAGAAAAAGTGACTGTTCCTTCATGAAGGGATCAAATATTTTGGTTCCCTAAAATAAATCCAATACCATGATAAGAGGTACTCTCCCTCAAATTTTCCATTGATTTGTTTTGTAGAAATAAATTAACATGAGAACGAGCGAATATTATTTTCTCAAAGGGTCCATACATATAAGGACTTTCATTAAAAAGGGATAGAATGGATGAGTGATTAATTCTTTAAGGAAGGAGGGCCCGTTCATTCCTAAAAGGGTCACTTGGACCATAAATCTTGGAAACATTTACCGTGCGTGATAATATATTATTAGCAACATTTAAATATAATATTTAATTTTTCTTATGTATTTGAATTACGAATTATATTTGACAGTATCAAGAAAGGACATGATAGCCTAATTACCTACAATGACAATCATACGAGGATATTCTACAAGTGTGATTGAACCAATACACTTACCTTAGATTATGTTTTTCACATAAATGTAAAAATACAAAAAATATGCCTCTCGGGTCTCAGCTTTTTATGTGCAAACTATAAATGAAAAAACATAGTTAAAATAGTTAACTGAAACTATTTTTACCATTTCCACCAACTTTGGTTGTCTTTTCCAAACATTTTCTCGAAACACTTGAGCGCTTTGCTGCAATATCAAATCCTTTCCATTGTTAATCAAATAACGCTCAATATCCACTGTGGGTTTTTTTAATCCTTTACCAAACTCGTCCATGACTGTTGATCCTTTAATCGACGCACAACAACCCTCTATTTACTGTGTATACAATTCTTTTCATCTCTGCACATAAAATCAATGACCTGCCTCGAGCTTTATTCACAATGAAGTCCTTTTGAACTTGAATGCCACAGATAGACCATACAAATAGAAATATTCAATCTCTGTATCTTCTCTAGGATACTAAATACGAGCTCCTCCCTTTGATCTTCCTAACAAATTAAAAAAACCCTGCGAGCTTATTTCCTAAAATATCTATAAACTAAAACAAAAGTTCCTCGGGCTCCTCAAAATTTCTCGAGCTTCTAAACCTACCTAGAAGATATTCGAAGCTATATTAAATAGAGTCTCAGCTTCTGTTTCTTGATCTTATATAAAAGGAACAGATTCCTAGATGAACTCAACTAATTGATGAATCATTGAACATATCACTAACTAATTGCTGAAATTCTGGAAATGCATTAACTGTTCAACCTATTCCGTCGATCACATTTGGAAGAGGATCTAGTATCCTTATCCATTTTATTCAACATTTTTAACAAAATAAAGCAAGTTACAAACATATGAGACCCTAAGTCTCCTTCACCTAGTGAAGTATTAAATGACTTCACTCAAGCAATCTATGCCCCTGCATCAGACTCCCCAGCTTGAAACTCTTCATGGGATCTTGTCCTTGAGCTCCCTCCCTGCTATTTTTTTGTAGGATTGCAGCATATACCCAAGAGATAATCCTAGGAAGTGTTCTCATGTTGAACAGTATTTTCAACCATGTTTTCTAGCACTATGTTTGCAACTGGTATTTTGGTTCTTCCAGCATGTGTTCATACTTATTTGAACATTCAATTTCCTATTCCCTTGGACCTACAAACAAGTTTTCAAGTGGTTCTCCTTCATCTGCACATAAACAATTCAGCCTTCCTATTACAACAACAAACAAAAAACTTATTAGCATGATTCTTGATGTCCAAGAATTCTCTACTTGAATTCTTTTACCTTCCTCTCTTTTGCTTGTTACTGTTACATCACTATCCTTGGTAATTTCAGTAACCATACACTTTCGATTATCATTTATAACTTCATATTGTGCTTCCTCCATCAATGCCATGCTTGCATTGGACATTTCCTGTTGGTCGATTATGCCCTTCAACCAATCATTACAAACTATGTTAGTCATTTCATTCTCATAATCATTTGCTTGCAAATGTACTGCTACCTTCGCTTCAGCTTTCCAATAACTCACCATTTTCTTATCAGTCATCATCAAAAACTGATTATGAACCTCTTCTTGCTTACCCTTGAATGAATGAAGGCTGTGCTTCTTTCCATTCATTTCAAAGGAATAGAGATTCCTCTTTCCCTCATGCACTGCTTCCCTGTCAAACTGCCAAGTCCTACCCAATAAAAATGACAAGCATCCATCTCAATAATTTCGCATCTTACCTCATCTTGATAGCTTCCAATATGAAACTTTACTTGGAATTGTTCTCTCACAAGAACTTGATGACATTTCTACAGCCATGCAACCCTGTATGGTTATGCGTGTATTTTCTTCCTCAAATTCATTTTTTCCACCATCTCTAAAGACACCAAATCATCGATACTACCACTATCAATAATCAAATTGTAGCACTTACCTTTATCTTTGCAAACTGTTTTGAACAGGATCCTCCTCTGGACCGACTCACCAATTACCTTCCAAATCAACAAGGCTTCACCTTGTTCAGGGTAATTGTCATCCACCTCTAGTTCCTTTGGAGCTTTAGGTTCAACTTGCAGTACTTGTGCTCCCCTCTTCCTGGAAACATTCTCTGGACAATCCCATGACATGTGACCCAACTGTCCAGTACGTGTGTAACACCTCACTGGTCTACCTCTTCCTCTTGAAGCATTCCTTCCACCTCCATTATCATTATTTCCGTTAGGATGTACTTGCTGGTTTGAACTGCTAGCTTCACCCTTCTGCTACTATTCCTTTCCTCCAAATCCTCTTACCTTCGTTCTCTGATTCTTCTTCCTCATCAACTTCTCTTCAACCTTGATAGCAATCTCATATGATTCTTCAACAGACTTTAATGACAACAAACTCAATTAATCTTGTATATCAAATATTAAGCCATTGACATATCTAGCTACCCTCTCATGTGTATCCTCTATATGTCCATATCTGATATTCACCTTATAGAATTCTTTAGTATACTCCCCAACTGTCATTGATTTCTGCTTAAGATTTTGCATTTTCCTAAACAAAACCAACTTGTAATCTTTCGGAAGAAATTTAACTCTTAACTTAGCTGTCATTCTGCTCCAGCTATTGATCTTGGATTTGTGTTTCAAGATCCTCTCCTCTTGCACACCATCCCACCACAAGGACGCATTCCCTCTCAACTTTGTGACAACAAATCTCACTTGCTTGTCCTCCTTTACCTCAGCATAATCAAAATGTTTATTCATAGCATTGATCCAATAAATTTGTTCCTCTGGATCCAAGCTCCCATTATAAAATGGTACATCAGCCTTTGAACTTGAACCTACACCAAAGATTGATTTCAGTATTTTTACCTCAGGAGTTTCAACAATTGTCTCCTCCTCCTCTTCATGTACTGTTATACCCAAATCCTGTCACCACCATGTGATAAGACCTTTAACTTCCATGTTTTCCCTTAATCCCGACACTTAGAGTGGAAACCTACTCTGTTTGTCAATTCTACATGAAAAAACTCAGCACCGCGCTTTCCTTGTGTCCCATGAGCTGTACCTTGCTTGCACCACATGTATCCTGTTTTCCATAAGCGGTGCCACCGCCTGTGGTCTTCGATCCATAAGCGTTTCTCTTCTAAACCACTCTGTCATAAGAGAATAAAAGCGGTACCCTGGGTAAAATGGGAAAAAAAGAAGTTTCTCGAGGCTTATAGATCATGAGCCTCGTGTTCTTCCTTATCCCTAGCATTGTGGGTCAGTTTATCTCGAGATCCCCCATCATAGGATCTTAGAGGCCACCTCATCCACAAATCTCTCAACTATCCCTATCCATTGAGACTTATAAATACAAGCTCATGTCCATAGTTGAGGGGAGAACTATAGAGGTATTGTTATGCTGTTGGATTGACTACCTAGTCCAAACCATTGGAGAGCATAGAGAGCAAAGCTGGAGCTTATGGGGATGAAGTGTTTGTTTCATGGAGATGTCTATCAACACTAAGGCAATGGTTGTAAGCTTCTCTATACATCTTTAATGCAAAGACGATTTCTGTCCCACATTTCTGTTGTTTTGATTTCACATGTACATGTTGTTAGATGCCTTAGTCACTAACATGGATAAGTAGATGATTTTCTGGTAGGTTTGATGTGTTTTCATGTTTGATTTGTTTGCAGGTACATAGGTTCACTATCGAAGCAGTATTCTAGGTGTCTACGACATCCAAAGAAGGTATTCATCCTTTGTCGTTCACTCATTTGTTTTGGATCTGAACCATTCAGACTAGAGGAACAACTTTTGTCCGCAGAAGGTGAAATATTCTAGGTTACAAATCTGGCGACTCTGCTAGGGAACAGTGCATATCTCAGTTGATCTAAGCTTCCTCAGTTCTTGAACTCTTGTATGAATCTAGGCTCCATCTCCAACTCTCTTCAATCATATCTGCCATCTGACTCAGTGAATTTTGGTTTGAAACTTTCAGATCTATCCAGCTCTGAATTATTTTGACTTTTTATGCTCTTTTTTACTGTCAATCCATCAATTTTTTCCTTGATCTGATCAATTTTTAACTTGATTTCTCATTCTCCTTGTGTTTTGGATCCATTCAGGGAACCACACATGTTATGTAGGCGAGAAGTGGTGACACCGCCTCAACTCTGTTAGCCATAAGCGATGCCATTGCTTGAGTCCCTTTATCCATAAGCAGTGCTCGTCCAGAACCGATCTGTCAAGACCCCTCTAGTGCGGTGCTAGGTAGGCCCTGTTCTAGACTTTGTATTTTGATTTTTGTGTGTTTTTGGCTTACTTTTTGATGAAAATGAAGTGTATTTAAAAAAAAATTCTCCCTCACAGCTGGGAGGGGCCATGAATCGTATATTCTACAGTCGCTTTGATTGCTATATTCTTTTTGCATTCAAAGAGAGTTTATGTTTCTTGCATTGGAGTTTACATTCTTTTCTTTGCTTGAAACCTCTTGCTTCTTTCTGTAGTTATTATTCATAGGAATTGGAAATATACATTTCATTTTCATGTGTATGCTTTGGTTTGTTTTGGACTTGGAATGCATGAGTGATCCATGTTGTTTTGAGTCTTTCTTTGCTTGGGACAATTCTTGTTTCGTTTTGCATGCCGATTTTTTCAGTGCTTGGTAGGAAAGATTGGTTATTCGTTTCCTTGTCTCTTTCAAATTTTTTTTTTAGTTTTCTCTCTCCTTTTATTTATTCGCAAGCGTTGTTAAACAATTTTCTTCTTGTTTTGTGCATGATTGTTTGAAATTATAGATCTTACTTTCATTAAGAAGAAATGTATGTTTTTAGCTTTGCGTGCATTAGAGTTAGTTTTGTTTGGAAACATTAGTGAAATCATCTTTCCATTAAGTTTTTATGCATATTTTTCAAGCATGGAAAGATAGGAAATTTTTTTGGTTTATTTATGTTTGATGTTCTCTAGATCTCTTTTTTATTTTCCTTGAAGATTGTTGGGGTGCATTGATATTTACCTTTTCATTTGAAAAGATAGAATTGCATTTGCATTTGGGTGTGCATTTTTTGGAAGAAAAGTAAATCTCTCTCCCTCTCTTAGGTAGAATTTCATTAAAGAGGAAAACTTGCATTATCATATAGATCAGTGTGCATCTTCTTTAAATTCAAGTTTTCACTCCATGGTTCCACCTAAACACACAATATTAAATTAACGGTAGTACTAGGTTAAAAATTTTAGCAATTTGAGTGATAAGTTAGAGACGTGCTTGGGCGTCATTAGGAGCTGTCGTTACTCATCCGCATTACATCCTGGGACTCGTGCGGTTCTTCCACGTACCGTCGGTATATCGAATGGCCTTTCACGTACCCTTGAGGTATATAGAAAGGTACTGCATGTACTCGATTGTATATAGGAAGGCCCCTTGTGAATGGTTATCCATTAGACAACACTACTACCAATTTGAGCTCCCACGTACCTTGCGTATATCGGGAGACCCTTTTAGGAATCCTCAAACCATATGAGTTATCCTTTTGGCCTGTCCTGTGAGATTCCTGACTCTTATCCACTCCTTTCACATGTTTGCCTGTTGCTTTTAGTTTGAGTAGTACTTGCTTGTGCATGGTAGTTAGGAGGTTTTTAGAGAGTTTAGAGATGGCATCCCAATCTGGGACTACTACTCAAGAGGTCCCTTTCCAAGGTGTACCTTTTGTATTCCCTCCAAGTGAAGGTATTGGTCCTCCCTTTATTGCCACTCTAAATCTTCCAGGATTAACTATAGGATTACTGTTCTGGATTTTTAATCCAGTAATTCCTGTCACACCTAATGTCTCAAATGTCACCTCTCCTCTGAGAGAGGATAAACCTCAACCTAATCCCTCTCCTTCTTCGCCAGTTGTGGCTTCATCTCTTTCTTCTTCTTCGCTTGACCAAAGCTCCATGGTTAGTTGTCATGGTGATAATAAGAAGAAAGGGAAGGGTAAAAAGAAGAAGGATAAGAAAGAGAAAAAGAAGCAACTATCTGCCCTTGATGGTGCTCATTCTAAGAGAACTCCCAGAAAACCCAAGTTGCCTTGTAAGATTTGCAAGGGGGACCACCTTCTTAAGGAGTGTCTCGGTCTCTCCCATGTACAAGAAGAGTGGTCTAAAAGGTCCAAATCGTCTGTGTCATCAACCTTTGATCATCATGTTGATGATACTCCCTCAACCAGTGACCCATTGGTAAAAGGTCGTAAGGGTAAAGTATTGTATCCTTGTTTGATATGCAAGGCTATGCATCGTACTTTTCTTTGTCCAAGCATGGATGAAGCTTCATGTTGGTTGGAAAATATTACTGATCATCATCAGGTGATTCCAACAAGTGATAGTAAGTTATCCCTTGATTCCTAGCTGGTTGACCAAGTGATCAATTCAGTTTTATCTATAATTGATCCCACTCTTCCTTCAGAGAGTGAAGTGGTCGAGTTGATGTCATTTCCACCCGATCCCACTCGTTCATCAGAGACAGTTAAGCCTGAAGTAGTCTCTTTGAACAAGTCTTCGTCTTGTTCTTCTCTTCTAGTAGAGAATGAATGGAAAACTGCTGAAGATTTTATGCTTCGTTCTGATTGTTCTCAACAAGACAAAATTTTGTCTGTTTCGACAGAATCCTCTCCCAGTAGTGAGGTTATTTCCTTTGACTGGAGTAACATAACAGAGTCTTGTCTTCATTCGAGTTTTCCTTTCCAGATACTTGTGAATGTTACTACTAGGTGGATACTTCACAATATTGTTGACGAAGGGGCTTCTATTAGTATTCTATCCTCGACTGCTTGGCAAGCTTTAGGTTCTCCTTATCTTGTGCTAGCCACCGATCAGATATTGGCTTTTAATCACAGACCTACTGCACCTTTAGGGACCCTTCCTTATTTACCTATTACATTAGGAGGGAAAACTGTCTGCATTGATGTTATGGTGGTCCAAGGTCCTTCAGATTTCAATCTACTCCTTGGACGTGATTATGTTTATGCCATGAAAGCTGTTGTGTCCACACTCTTTAGAGTTATGCATTTTCCCCATGATGGGAATATTGTGACCATTGATCAACTTTCCTTTGTTACACCTAACCATCGCATTACTCCTAGTAATCAGACTACCTTGAATGTGCCGCATGTTCTTTTGATTCCTTCCCCTTCTTTTAGTTAGATCCTTCCCATCATAGGTAAAATGGGGGGGCATGGCTCTAATCTATGGACATCATAATGGATCTAAGCTGCTAGCTTTTATGAAATGGGGGCAACGTACCAACCTCTGGATATCATGTTGGGTAGGAGAAGGTTTCAGAGCATAGTTTACTTTTGGTTTCAAGCTCGTTAAAAAATAAAACCACTCCTTAAGCATAGTTTACCTTTTGGTTTCACGTGTTAGATTTTTAACATTAAGCTAGCATTATATTAGGATGTTTAACTAAGAGAATAAAAAGCACAACAATAAAACAAAAGAGATAATGAACACAGTGTTCTTCCTCAGGGAAACCATAAATGGAGAAAACCCCACAACTTCCTTAGATATAGAATTAGCACCAAAGGTAAAACCCCAAAAAAGTAAGATGATCTCTCGACAGCAGTAACCTCTTTCTTCCTAGCCCTAGTGTCTTCTTCTTCCTCAAATATGTGCTACAACTGAGTGTGAGTGAGTGTGTGATAAATAGAGAGGCTAGCTCTCTATTTATACTAATTCCCAACTTGACAAAACCCTACTAGGGCTGACTTCACTAGGTGAGTCTAACAACCCTAGTGCCTCAAAACTGCGGGGACTTTAACCCTTAACCAATCATAGGAGGGTTACCCATAATGGCTTGACATGACTTGTTTACATTATATAACCTCCTGATAGGAACATCGTGGCATGACATGACTCAAGTACAATACAGACACATCCTAGAATAGATATCAGGGTATAATACATAAGATACATAAGTGAATACATTCTGAAGTTACAATTTCATCAACACTCCCTCTTAACTAGGAAGGTATTCTCTCGACACAATTTATCAGCACAAGTCTTCTTCTCTGTATCATCTGGATCATCCTCGAGTCCTGGTCATCTTCATCTGCAAGTCATATTCTTCTAGATCTAGATCATCACTGGATTTGTATCATCACTGGAACATCATCACTGGATCTGGATCATCACTGGAGCAACATCACTGGATCTGGATCATCACTGCTGAATCATCACTGGATCATCACGGGTGCTATCTCATGATTATTCTCGTCATAGGAAGTTCTACAGAGCCAGCCCTTTTTCATGTTGGGTGTAGGCCTAGCCTCCATGTAGGTCTTCCTCAGTGCTTATATCTGACCCTAAGTCAGAATGGGCCATCTAGCACTTACATCTGACATTGACTCGTCAGAAAGGCACGCCCAACACTCACATCTGACCATGAGAGGAACTTAATCCCCTCACCATGTCAGAATGGCCCATCCCTTACATTTGACCATGGCAGGAACCTCATCCTGTCACCATGTCAAAATGGCCCAGCCCTTACATTTGACCTACTCGTAAGAATGGCCCAACCCTTACATCTGACCTACTCGTCAGAATGGCCCAGCCCTTACATCTGACCTACTCATCAGAATGACCCAGCCCTTACATCTAACCTACTCATCAGAATGGCCCAGTACTCATATCTAATCATGTAAGAACACATCCCACAGTCACATCAGAATGGCCCTTTGTCCCAGACTGAGCTTTCCTGGTAATTGACCAGGTACCTCCATTCTCTCAGAGAATGGAATCAGCCCTTATATCTAATCAAGTGGGAACCTATCCCTTAATCACATCAGAATGGACATGCACTCACATCTGATCATGTAATACTACATCTTACAGTCGTATCAGAAAGGCCCTCAGTCCTAGACCGAGTATTCTTGGTAACTGACGAGGCACCTCCATTCCAAGAATGGAAACAACCCTTATATCTGATCATGTAGGAACCAATCCTACAGTCACATAAAAATGGCTCATCACTCATATCTAACATGGAAGGAACCAATCCTCTCACCACGACAGAATGGCTCAGCCCTTACATCTGACCATGGAAGAAACCAATCCTCTCACCATGTCAGAATGGCTCATGGAATCATCACTTCCCCTTGGAAGGAACCGCGATTTGGAGAACACCAAGATTCTCCCTGAAGTACTCAAACTTCACTCTGGCTAATGGCTTCGTCAACACATCATCTATCTGTTCATCCGTCGCAACATACTGGAGCTTCACTGCTCCCCTCTACACCATATCCTTGATATAGTGATACTTGATCTTGATATGCTTTGACTTGTCATGGAACACTGGGTTCTTCGAAAACTTCACACAACTCTGGTTGTCACAATATATACAAGTAGCATCCAAATAGAGATCAAATAAATTAGACAGTAGCTTCCTGAGCCATACTACCTCACAACTAGCTGAACAAGCTGTGACATACTCTTCTTCAGCTGTACTTAGTGCCACACTGGATTGCTTCCTGCTAAACCAAGAGATCACACCTGATCCCATACTGAAGCAACACCCTAAAGTGCTCTTCTTATCGATGACACTGCCTGCCCAATATGAATCAACATAACCCTCTAGGTTAATCTTCTGATTCACCTCATACTTGAGCCCATAGTCAACTGTACCCTTCAGGTACCTCAAAATATGCTTTGCAGCAATCAAGTGTACATGTCTTGGATCTGTCAAGAACTGGCTCAAGGTGTTCACAACAAAGCAAATATCTGGTCTCATTTTCGTCAGGTACATCAAGGACCCAATCATCTGACGATACATTGTAGCATCAACTTCTTTTGATGAAGCATTACTCAATAGCTTCGGGTTCGATGCCATTGGTGTGGTCATGGCCTTGCAATCCATCATCCCGAATCTCTTCAGAATCTCTATCGTATATTTCCCTTGTCATAGGGAAATTCCATCTACATTCTGCCACACCTCCATGCCTAGAAAATAATGCATCATACCCAATTCCTTCATTTCGAACTCGGTAGCAAGCTTCCTCTTTGTATCAAAAATCAACCCATCCATACCTCTTACAAATATATCATATACATACAGTAGGAGCATCACTGGATTTCCATATTCAACCTTGTAGTAAAGGTTGGAATCTGCTTTACTCTTGGTAAAGCCCAAACTAGATAGAAAGCCGTCAATTCTGCTGTACCATGTCCTCGGTGCCTGTTTCAAACCGTACATGGATTTCTTCAATTTAAATACATGAGACTCCTTGTCATGTGTCTCGAAACTGAGTGGCTGCTCCACATACACTTCCTCTTCCACTACACCATTCAAGAAAGAAGTCTTGACATCCATCTAGAGTATCTTCCGTTTCATCATTGTAGCCAGAGAAAGTACTGATATGATGGAAGTGTAGCTGGCTATAGGTGCAAAAGTTTCTTCATAATCTATTCCTTCTTTCTGGAAGAAACCACGAGCAACAAATATTGCTTTATATTTTTTTATGCTACCATCTGCAGCATGCTTGATCTTGTAGTTCCATTTAGAATTTACAACTAACTTCCCTTTTGGTCTTGGGACAACATCCCAAACATCTTTCTTCATGACCGATTGATACTCTTCGATGATAGCATCCTTGCATTCTTTCCGTTTTGCCGCTTCTTCATAATTGGAAGATTCTTTATCGATGAAATCACATAATAATGCTACATACCTAGAGTAGGATCTGGTCCTCTTTCTTTCTCTATGATTCTCTTTTGGAGCCCCATATCTTTCCACACCTTGGATAACTTCTCATACCCATGCAGGTTTAGGATTCTTCTCCTGAGGTGGATCTAGAGGTTCTTGAGGTTCTTCAAATTCTTGATCTTCTTCTTGAGTTTCTTCATTCATGGTTGTATCATCAATTCTGGGTGCTTTTTCTTCTTTAGGTTCTTCAGCAGGTCTCTTTCTAGATTTGTTGTAATATGAGTCTTCATCAAATGTCACATCCCTGCTGATGTCGATCTTCTTGAATCCTGGGAATTATATTCTGTAAGCCTTTGAGCTTCCAGAGTATTCCACAAATATCATTAGAGGAAATTTCAACTCAAAATGGGCCTTTTAACTTTTATTCAAATTCCATGTCATCATGTGTTAGCCAATGAAATTGCTTTAAATTTGAAATACCGTATAGGTCTTAAACACTTTTTTAATCTAAATTTTGAGATAGGTATCATAAAAAAAACTACATTTTTTGTTTGTATTTTTGACATATCTCCCTGTGTTTTTACTCAAATTTCGATCGGGAGAGCTCGTTGGATGCGGAATTAAATTACGCATCCAACGAGTACCCACTCGGCATACTTTTGACGGACCCCGCTACCCCAAAAACGAGAAATACTTGAAAAAACAGAATGATGATGTCATCATTCCATTTTTTCAGGTATTTCTTGTTTTTGGGGTAGCGGGGTCCATCAAAAGTATGCTGAGTGAGTACTCGTTGGATGCAGAATTTAATTCTGCATCCAACGATCCCTTCCGATCGAAATTTGAGTAAAAAGATAGGGAGATATGTCAAAAATAGAAACAAAAAAGTAGTTTTTTTCTTTTCTTCCTCAAAAATTAATAAATATTATTTTATTATTTTAACTATTATTTTATTAATTCATTTTAGGAAGCCCATTTTGAGTTGGAATTTCCTCTAATGACCCTTCTTTCTTGAAGGATCTAATTTTGTCCTCTTCTCTTTTGGAATGTGTATGTATACTGGACATCAGAATATTTTGAGATGGCTGACTTCTGGTTTCTTGCCGGAAAAGACTTATTCAAGTTTCTTATTCTCGAGTACTCTGTGTGGAGTACAGTTCTGTACATACACCACTGTTCTGGCAGCTTCTGCCCATAAATGCATGGGAAGATCTTGATCATGAAGCATTGCTCTTGCAGTTTCCATGATAGTTCTGTTCTTCCTTTCTACAATCCCATTTTGTTGTGGATTATATGGAGTGGACAACTTCCTCTTAATCCCTGAGTCTTTGTATAACTCTTTGAATTCATTTGAAGTGAATTCTCCACCATTATCTGATTGAAAGGTATTGATCTTGTTTCTAGTGTGGTTCTCGATCAAGGCTTTGAATTCCTTGCAGAAAAATTCATCTTTTTTCTTCATGAAGTAAATCCGTGTCTTCCTAGAAAAGTCATCAATGAAAGAAACATAATATACATACCCACTTAGTGAGCTTGATGACATTGGTCCGCATACATCGGAGTGGATGATTTACAAGATTCCTTTTGACTTGCTCTCACTACTTGGAAATGTCTTCTTTGTATTCTTTCCTTTCGCACATCCTTTGCAAACTCCATCATGTTTTGCTTGAATTTCTAGAAGACCTTCAACAACTTTGTTTGCAAGTGGTAGTGCTTTGTAATGCACATGTTCAAGCCTTCTATGCCAAAGTTCATTTGGCTCTACTGTGTCATGGACCAAGGCTTGTTTTGGATGGCCCTTCAATTTGTATAGACCTCCTTCTTGTTCCCCAATCACTACTGCATCATTAATAGTATTTCCCTTTGGCAACATGATAACTTGGCCATCTATAAATGCAACCCTTATGCCTTTTGCATCTAATGTAGATATGGAGAGAAGGTTCTTCTTTAGTCCTGGTACAAACAATACTTCCTTCATTGTCATAGACTTTCCAGAGTCTAGTTTATAGGAGGATTCCCCACTACCTTTTATTGGATACTGGTAGTCATCTCCGAGTGTCACCTTGTGAGGTGATTCATGTTCCGATATTCTTACAAAGGACTCTTTGAATCCTGTCATATGCTTGGAAGCCCCACTGTTTATAAGCCAATCATTGCTTCCATGTGTGATATTTCCCGTGAGAGCGGAAATCAAAACATATTCTTCATCAGTTGAGGAATCATGACTTTCTTGCTTGTTTCTCATTAGAGGAAATTTGGGGTCTAAAATGGGCCTTATAAGAAAACGTGCCAAAATAAGTTTTTGTGACTTGGAATTCAAGAACCAATAGAATTTCAATAAAATAAGTCAACCATAATGGTTGAATTGACATATTTGTCATTAAAAAAAACTACTTTTTTTGTTCGTATTTTCGACATATCTCATTGTGTTTTTACTCAAATTTCGATCGGGAGAGTTCGTTGGATGTGGAATTTGATTCCACATCCAACGAGTACCCACATTGCATACTTTTGATGGACCCCACTACCCCAAAAACAAGAAATACCTGAAAAAACGTGATGATGACATCATCATCATGTTTTTTCAGGTATTTCTTGTTTTGGGGTAGCGGGGTCTATCAAAAGTATGCAGTGTGGATACTCGTTAGATGTGGAATCAAATTCCGCATCCAACGAGCTCTCCCGATCGAAATTTGAGTAAAAACACAAGGAGATATGTCGAAAATACGAACACAAAAAGTAGTTTTTTGCTTTCTTCCTCCAAAATTAATCAATATTATTTTATTATTTTAACTATTATTTTATTATTTTCCTTAGGAGGCCCATTTTAGACCCCAAAAATCCTCTAATGCTTTGAGGAAGGTTCATAATCTTCTGCAGCATGAGCATGATGTTTTCTCTTGTTGTTTTTCTTCTTGTGAGAGTTTCTTTTGTTTCTAGGACAATCTCTGGCAAAGTGCCCTGTTTCATCACACGTATAACATCTGAGTTGAGATTTCTTGTAGGAAGAGTGGTTACCTTTAGAATGATGATGATGATGGTCCATTTTGGGTTTCTTGGATTGAACTGTGAGAGCTTGATCTTCACTTCCCATGTTTTCTTCTCAAGCTGCTATCCGAACTTCTTCTTGTTAGCATTCTTCCCAAATTTTGCTGAACTTGACTAACTTCTTTCTGGCATAGTTTCCTTGAATAAAGGAGTCCCATGATCTAGGGAGACCATTCAAGGTGGTCATTACAATCTTTTCATTTTCCACTTCTTCATCTACTGCTTCAGCTGTTCCTTGATCTGAGAAACCCTTGTAAAGTAAGACTGGATTGTCTCTGCATTCTGGATCTTTGCATTCTTTAGATGGTTTCTCAGAGTCATCTTCCGGTTTATGTTCTTCCCTTCAAACAATTTGGTTAGGGCATCAAACATAGCTTTAGGTGTCTTTAGGGAGGACATCTGTGGTATGAGGTGATCCTTAATTGAATCAGCAATAATCCTCTTTGCCATAACCAACTTCTTCTTATGTAAGGCCTTAGCCTCATCTCCCTCTGGAAGTGGAACCTCCTCATTGATATATGAGTCCAACTTATTTTCTTCCAGGACCAGGGAGATCCTATAATTCCAGGCTCGGAAGTTATCACCTCCATCAATATTTTCATCAAGTTTGGTATGATGAGACATCTTAATTGAGAACCTCAAATGGAAATACAATAGATTTAGATCTTACCAGGTCAAGATGTCGGATCTAGATTTGGAGCTGAAATTTTGTAGTGTTGGTTCAGGAGCAGATTAGGGTTTGGATTTTCTGGAGTTCTGTCCAACCAAATGCTTTGATCTTGATCTCTAAACTTCGATTTTGAGGAGGAGATCAATCCAGGCCTGGGCTCACTGAAAAATTCCACTTCTTTGGAAATCCCTAATTTTTGGCAGCAGTGTTGAGTCCAAAACTGAAAAAACCTCAGAATTGGATTCTGCTTCGACAAAAAGATGCGCCCTAGGGAGGAGAGTTATTCCAACCTTCTTTTGCTGAAAATATGTGGAGAGAGATCCACAAAGTAGGAAGCCCTAGTTCCCGCAACTGCACAGTGTCTTCTTCCCATGTTAGCTCTGATACCATGTTAGATTTTTAACATTAAGTTAGCATTATATTAGGATCTTTAACTGAGAGAATAACAAGCACAACAATCAAACACAAGAGACAATGAACACAGTGTTTTTCCTCAGGGAAACCATAAATGGAGAAAACCCCACAACTTCCTCAGAGATAGAATCATCACCAAAGGTAAAACCCCAAAACAGTAAGATGATCTCCCGACAGCAGTAACCTCTTTCTTCCTATCCCCAGTGTCTTCTTGTTCTCTCAAAGCTCTCGTTTATCGTATCCCTCTAAGTCTCATGATTTGGAGGGCATTCTGTTATACCCAAATCCATGATCACCACCATGTGATAAGACCTTTAACTTCCATGTTTTTCGTTAATCCCAGCACTTAGAGTGGAAACCTACTCTTTTTGTCAATTCTACATGAAATGACTCAGCACTGCACTTTCCTTGTGTCCCATGAGGGTTACCTTTCTCACGCTGCCTGTATCCTATTTTCCATAGGCGGTGCCACCACCTGTGCTCTTCGGTCCATAAGCATTTCTCATCTAAACCACTCTGTCATAAGAGAATAAAAGCGGTACCCTGGGTAAAATGGGAAAAAGAGAAGTTTCTCGAGGCTTATAGATCATGAGCCTCGTGTCCTTCCTTATCCCTATCATTGTGGGTCAGTTGAGCTTGAGATCCCCCATCATAGGATCTTAGAGGCCACCTCATCCACAAATCTCTCAACTATCCCTATCCATTGATCCTTATAAATACAATCTCATGTCCATAGTTGAGGGGAGAACTATAGAGGTATTGTTATGCTGTTGGATTCACTACCTAGTCCAAACCATTGGAGAGCATAGAGAGCAAAGCTGGAGCTTATGGGGATGAAGTGTTTGTTTCATGGAGATGTCTATCAACACTAAGGAAATGGTTGTAAGCTTCTCCATACATCTTTAATGAAAAGCTGATTTCCGTCCCACAATACTGTTGTTTTGATTTCACATGTACATGTTGTTAGATTCCTTAGTCACTAACATGGATAAGTAGATGATTTTTTGGTAGGTTTGATGTGTTTGCATGTTTGATCTATTTGCAGGTACACAGGTTCACTATCGAATCACTATTCCAGGTGTCTACGACATCCAGGGAAGGTCTTCATCGTTTGTCGTTCACTCATTTGTTCTGGATCTGAACCATTAAGACCAGAGGAACAAATTTTGTCCATAGAAGGTGAAATATTCCTGGTTACATGTACCTCTTCATCACTTGTGTCTCCAGTGTGCTCATGATGTCTGCCAGTCTCTAAGTCTTGCAACCTTTCTCTCAGAGTTCTTATCTCCTCTCCCAGGTTTGCATTGGCAACATGACTTCCTCGCCTGCCCCTACCTATCCCAACTCTGACCTCGATCTCTTGGAACAACAAGTCACTTCTTGACACAATATTACTGTTAGTAATATCTTTTTTTTCTTTCTGAATCTGTTAGCAATCAGGAGCAAACACTATCTCGAATTTCATTCAAGAAAACTACTCTTATTGTAACACCCCAGTTTTGACCCCATTTGCATTAAATGTATATGATTTATATATATTGTAATTAATCGTGGTGTGGTGCTAAAGGCAAAATCCCCACCATAGATTTAGTGTTTAATGTTCCAACGATTAAAATAGTTGCCGATGGTATATCATCGTTGCTGATGGTATATCGCGATATCCGACACATTTTAGTCTTGGAACCATGTAAATATGCACTTTAATTAAAATAAACCCCAACCAGCTATGTCCATGCAACCATGATGAAAAGGGCATGATTTTCCTAAGGATAAGGAGGGGGAATTATTAAACTTTGGGCCAATGGGGAAAAGCCAAGTGTCAGTTGATAAACCCTTTTAGTTGTCACCCACCTTTTTTTCTTACTCACCTTCCCTTGTCACAATCAGTCAACTACCAAATTAAAAACCTCTGTTGTTAGTTGGGCAGTTATTGCTGAGCAGTGGTGTGTGGCAGGACTGTCAGTCCTTGCCCACATGCACACTCCACCAGCAGAATCTTTCACCCTCATGTGGGAATTCTTGCAATCTTGCCCATCCTTACGCAGAGACAGTTGTTCTTCTCCTCATGCACAGGTCTTGGCATTTTTACTCACGCAGAGAGATGGGAGAGTAGCCTCACTTGCACTATTTTTTTGCGTGTGTGACTTTCGTGGTTGGGGATTTTGCTGTGTGTATTTCTCTTTGTTGTGGGTCTGACCATGTGAATTCACCTCCATGTGGGTTGTTTTTCCTTCCTCACACAACTGAAAACTCGATTGCCGTTGGTTTACCCATGATTTTGGTTTGTTGTGGGTTCATTTACGTTTTTGGGTTGCTGTGGGTTCTTATTGATTTTTTTGGCCACGATAGGGCCAAGAATGACTCAAGAATCGAATTTCCTAGTCAGGGTTGTGTACTACCTAAATTGTCACCTTGGCGGTTCTGTGGTGTTTGATTTTCTTCCCCAGAGCTGTGAATTGCTTATTTTGCTGTGTGTATGTAGTGGTTGGTATTTGGACTATGTTGGAGTGGGAATGAAGGCTTGGTATGCTTGATAAACATTGTATGTTTGGGAGCCCAATAGACAGAGCTAAAGGGCTGGCTTTCTTCTCCACAACCCCTGAATAGCACTGGAAGGGAAGTCAGGGCCTGAGGGACTGTGTAGCAGAGAAGGGACTGATTCCTTGTGTTGGGTGTGTGTGGGTGTCCTAGAAGTCAGGCTAGCTTTGGTGTAGGTGTTCTTAGATCTTCAGTGAGCCCACTAGCTTAGAATTCATCTTTTCCCAGCTCCCGGATGGCCTGATAAATCCAACTGTGTTGGCTTGGCTGATTTGTGTATCTTTGGCTATGTGTGAGCCTGCTTAGTTCCTTATTCCTTAGGGAATCATGGCCATCTTGGGGGTGGCAGTGTTGATGAGAGATTAAGGAGCACACTAGCCTATGGTTGGGTGGAACGTTGCAGCGACGTAGCTGGTTGCAGGATGAGTTCTTCATAAGATAAGCATTCTTGTGTTCAATCTCTGCAATCATATTTGATGATTAATGAATTAGGATGAACATGTTGAATGCCTCAATGTATGTTTTGCTTATGCTGTATGCTGAATAATTATGCATCTCTGCATGTTTTACTTCAAAGCATTTCAGTTTTTTATGTATGTACATGTTCATGGGGCTAGTTTCCTGGATAGTTAATGGTATGGCCGTGTCCTCTTTGTCAGTCGGAGGGTCGGGGACGTTACACAAATCCTTAACACTAACAATTTCACAATATTTAGAAATAAAATACTGATACTATCCTTGCTCTGATACAAAAAATGATGGCCTAATTACATCCAAGGCCAATCATACGAGGACATTCTACAAGTGTGATTGAACCAATACACTTACCTTAGATTATGTCTTTCACATAAATGTAAAACTACTAAAAATATTCCTCTTGGGTCTGAGCTTTTTATGTGCAAATTATAAATGACAAAACAGAGTTAAAATACTTAACTGAAACTATTTTTACCTTTTTCACCAACTTTGGTTGTCTTTGCAAAAAAATTTCTCTTAACACTTGAGTGCTTTGCTTATTAACATTCAATGTGCATGCACTAAAGTCACAATGCTTCCCTTCATTTCATATGACCACAACTTCACGACCAAGGACATATCAAAATAACAATAGCGAGTTAAAATGTATAAACCCTTTAACTACAATATCAAATCCTCTCCACCGTTGATCAAATAATGCCCAATATACACCGTGGTTTTTTTTTAATCCTTTACCAAACTCATCCACAACCGTTGATCCTTCAATCGACACACAACAACCCTATATTTACTTTGTATACAATCCCTTTCATCTCTGCACATAAAATTGATGACTTGCCTCGAGATTTATTCACAACGAAGTCCTTTTGAACTTGAATTCCATAGATAGACCATACAAATAGAGATATTCAATCTCTATATCTGCTCTAGGATACTAAATGCAAGCTCCTCCCTTTGATCTTCCTAACAAATTGAAAAACCCTGCAAGCTTATTTCCTAAAAGCTCTATAAACTAAAACAAAAGTTCCTCGATCTCCTCAAACTTTCTTGATCTTCTAAAGATACCTACTAGATAGTCGAAGCTATATTAAATAGAACTTTAGCTTCTGTTTCTTGATCCTATATAAAAGGAACATATTCCTTGATGAACTCCACTAACCGATGACTCATTGAGCATATCACTAACTAATTGCTGAAATTTTGGAAATGCATTAACTGTTCAACCTATTATGTTGATTACATTTGGAAGAGGATCGAGTATCCTTATCCATTTTATTCAACATTTTTAACAAAATAAATCAAGTTACCAACATATGAGACCCTAAGTCTCCTTGACCTAGTGAATTCTTAAATGACTTCACTCAGTCAATCTATGCCCCTGCATCATGACATGTGTTCTTTAATCATCTATCCCGCATATTCATAGAGGGAGTGGACATCCTTTAAATGGTTGATTACTTTATCGAATCATATATGATCCACTACATTCCCCTCCTCCAATTGAACCACTTGAGGAAAGAGACGCTGCTCTTTTGTTGAGAAAATTATTTTCTCAAAGGGTCCATACATATATGGATATTCATTGAAAATGGTTATATTGCATGAGTGACTAATTCATAATCATATAAGGAACATGTCATCCAGAAACCCTAAGACATGTCTCTTTGAAGGAGTGATCATTCCTTCATAAAATGACCGCTTGGAGCATAAATCTTGGAAATATATATATTCAAAGCAAAAAAAACAACTTTATATTATATAAAAGATGTGTCTTACATACTAAAAATTTTCCAATATGGATCCAACATCCCCTAGCTGCCTCAACCATAATGGAACATCACATGAATTTTTTTTTTAACTCCGTACTACATGGAATAGAAGTTTGTCTCAAAATTCACTACTACTGATTATCCAAAAACAAAAGACTTTGCTCAAAACTACACAAAACATGAGCTACAATCAATAGAGAAGTCACAACTCAAGTAAATCCCAGTTTGCCTGACCGAGCAAGAGAACCATTTCTCCAAACCTCAAAATGGATGTAGCCCTCCATTTACCCTATCCCTTTTTTTGATAGTCTGTCTGCAATGCAATTGTATTCTCTATAAATATGCCATAACGAAATGACATTTAAATTAGAGAACAACACTCTAACTTTCATCATTCAAGGAGCCGACAACAAAGATTAAAGATTTTCCATGCCCATTTCCCAATTGATCATAACTTGTGAATCTTTGACTATCAGAATATCCTTAATCCTCCATTGCTTAGCAATAAATATAATTCCCCACAATTAACAAATATTGCATTAAATTTGTAATTATTTAGTGGATCTAGAATTTAGAACTTCCGCTAGATTGAGTTCTTTCAAAATGGGGAAAGGCATAGACTTTGAATCCTTACATAATTTCTATTAATATTATTTATAGTTTGTATTAAATGTTAAGTTGATTAAATTATTTTATGACATAATACCAACATTGTATTTGTTACTACAACAATTATAAATATTCTCATAGTAATTATTTATCTCTTTGTTTAGTATGTTGTTTTATTTTTGGAAGTTGGCACCACTTATAATGAAAACGAGAAAATATTTTATGACTTCAAAGTCTAAGTTTTACCCTTGTAGTGATTAAAATAAATTATGAATTAAAATAGCAACATAATTTATTATTATTGTTGTTGGTAGCGGTAGTGTATTAAAAACTAAGTTGATGAATGTTTACTTTATGAATAATAGATTAACGTGAGAAATTTCTTGCCTATAAATTTAGTTAATGATAATGATGTTGGTAAAGCCTCCCTTATATATTAATATTAATTATTTTAACAATCAAAATCAATTATGAACTAGAATAGCATTAGTGCAGTACAGTTTAATTTTTTTCATATACAAGAGGAAAGGGGGAAAACTAACTGAACCAATTATTGTAAGTGTTCATTATTTATTTATGAAGTATTTGAACAATGTGTTTAATTAAAAAGAGCATATTTATATTGAAAATATAGACATCTTACAATATTTATATTATCATTAAGATTTTATATCATCTATTAATTTATGTTAGGGCACGGAGGAATCGAACCACCATCGTCCTGCTTGTAATGCAGGTGCTCTTCCATTGAGCTAGCACCCTTTACAACATGAGGGGAGAGGAAATGTGTTAACACCTAGATTACACCTTTCTAATCTTCTGTGACAAATCAAAATGATGAAAGTCTTAGACTTTAATTCTTTCAAAATGATGAAAATCTTAGACTTTGATTCCTTACATAATTTCTATTAATATTATCTATAGTTTGTATTAAATGGTAACTTGATTAAGTTTATGTAATGACATTAATATTGTATATGTTACTATGATTAAGCAATTGAATTATAATTTGATATGGTAACTAGTACATTGTTGGTGTTGAGTTCCTATACTAACAGAAGGTTGGCACAATTTTAGAGTGACCCATTTAAAAACTATTTAATGACATAATACAAATGTGTTTGTTAATATAACAATTTTAATTCTCGACATAGCAAGTAATATTGTATGTGTTGAGTATCATGTTGTAATATATTAGAAGGTTGGCAACATTTTACAAGTGACAAGAAAAACTATTATATATTAAGTGTTAATATGCTAAGTTTATTATTTTAATGATCAAAATCAATATTACCATAGAATAGAAATATAATTTATTTACATTACTATTATTTATATTTTCTAATAAAAGTTAAGTTGATTAATGATTGTATCACGAAAAATAGATTGTAGAATATTTTTTTACATATTATTATTAAAGTTATTTAATGACATTAATAATCAATGTTTTTGCTATTATTATCTTGGAATTTCATTTAATTGAAATAATGTTAACTAATGTGTGTAGATTGAGTTACCATAGTAAGTCTAAGTCGATTTTTAATATGATGTTTTATTTTTTAAAGTTGCCACCCCTTGATAGTGGAGGAGAAAATATATTATGACTTAGAGTAAAATAGATTTTATCTTAGTAATGATTAAAATAAATTATGAATTAGAATAGAGACATGATTTTATTATTATTATTGTGGGTGGTTATTGTATTAAAAATTAAGTTAATGAATGTTGATTTCATGAATAACAGAATTATGTGAGAAATTTTACCTATAAATGTATTTAATGATATACTTTAATTATCATTAATATTTATATTTACGTATTAAAACAAAAGTCACAAATATTTGACTAGTGCATTATTAATAATTTGTGTAAGAAATTTCTTGCATAACAAAAAGTTATTTAACAACATATTAATATTGTGTTGTGATTATTATTAACTTATGTAGTATTGACATTAAATGTTAATACTTGGCTATTGATTTTCGGGATTAAGCTATGTGAAAAATTTTCAAGCCATAATGAATTTTACATTGTTCCCCCGACGATCATGCGTGGAGTGCCCACTTGAAATGTTGGTTTGAAAAACTCACTGACAACTTAATCTAGAAAATCATTCACAATGATGACAAGCTTAGAAAGCCTACACTCTAAAAATGTTACTACTTTGTCTTTGTTGAGTTTAAGATATTGCACTAATACAAAGTTTGCACCACTTTAAAGTCTACAGAAGAAAATATAATATTAATTTTACATTGTTCCCCCAACGATCATGCGTGGAGTGCCCACTTGAAATTTTGGTTTGAAAAACTCACTGACAACTTAATCCAGAAAATCATTCACAATGATGACAAGCTTAGAAAGCCTACACTCTGAAAATGTTACTACTTTGTCTTTGTTGAGTATAAGATATTGCACTAATACAAAGTTCGCATCACTTTAAAGTCTACAAAAGAAAATATAATATTAATTAGAATGCAACAGAGTAGAACAATTAAATTTATATCAATTATAATAAAAAAGAATAGGGAAAAGTCACTTCAAACTTTATTGCAAGTGCCTTACATTTATTCACAGAGGAAGTCTAGAAGATGTTTTAAGGTTCATTATTGAATATGATGATGCACATTTTATATAGTGACATGTCGACTTTATGTAGAAAACAAATTGAAAAGTTAAAAATTGAATGGTGTTATCTAATTCACATAAAGTACCATCACATGAATTAACATAGAAGTTGAACCAAAATTTTCATATTAGTAAATAACATAAAATTCTTCAAAAAAAGGCTTGAAGAGAATATTTGATATACAACAAACATTGAAAAGTGTTTCTTCTTGTATATTAATATCTCGTTCAAAAAGAAAATTACATTCATGAATCATCTCCACCTAATCTCCTTATATTCAGTCAAGCAAATCAATTACAACTTGTACACCACATTTATTTATCGTGGTCTTCCTGCAATCTTCTTTCTTTTGCATCCATGTCCAAACTATGGTATTAACTGGAATAGATCCTAGTCATGTGTCAAGAAGGATTGGTACCCAATATTGTTCTAAAATTTCCCTTGTATTTCCCTAAACTAGGCTTCCATCAATCAACCTTTACATGAAGAGTCTCATTTTCATCATTCTGGAAGATATATGAGGTGGTTTTTGCCATCCAAATCATCTTTTCATCCTCAGTTCATGATCTAACCAGCAACATCTTTCATTTCTCAACTTCAATCATAGGATTGAATCTTGTCTTTAGCTTGTTGCACTTGGGTCCAACATATACCAATTCACCTGTCACATTATCAAAATCTCCATCCATAATAATTATATTACATGCAATGCATTACGATCAACATTAAATCTCACGTGGATTAAATTGTATTTATGATGCAATACATTTGATGATAATGTCTAACATGAATTAAAGCTAACATGATGTTACTACTTAATGATTGATTTTCTGGATTAAGTTATATGAAATCTTTTCAGTCCACAAATGAATTTTTCATGGTTCTACATGGGTGGAGTGTCCACTAACAACGTTGGTCTGAAAAACGTTCACACAGTTTAATCCAGAAAATCAATCACAATTATGAAAAACTGATAAAACCTGCACACTCAAAATGTTAGTACTGTATTTATTAAGTATAAGTTAATATACTAGTACAAAGTTGGTACCACTTTAAAGTCTACACGAGAAAATATAATTATGAATCAGAATGCAACGTATTAGTACAATTAAATGTATATAAACTATAATAACGAATAATAGGGAAAACTCACTTCAAACCTTATTGCAAGTGCCTTACATTTATTCACAAAGCAAGTCTATAAGATGTTTTAAGGTGCATTCACATAAAGTATCATCACATGAATTAACATTGAAGTTGAACCAAAATTTTCATATATGTAGCAAATAATATAAAATTCCTCAAAAGGTAGCTTGAAGACAATATTTGATATACTACAAACATTGACATCTTTTTCTTCATATATATTAATTAGTCGTTCAAAAAGCAAAAATACATTCATGAATCATCTCCACCTAATCTCTTTATATCCGCTCAAGCAGATCAAGTACAGCTTGTACACAATTTATTTATCTTGATATTCCTGCAATCTTCTTTCTCTGGCATCCATGCCCAAACTATGGTATTAATTGGAATAGATCTAATTTCTATGTCATCGAGATTTGGTACCCAATATTGTTCTAAAAAAATTCCCTTGTATTTACCTGAGATAGGCTGCCACCAATCAATCTTTACATGAAGGGTCTCGCTGTCATCATCTTGGAAGATATCTGAGGTGGATTTTGCTATCCAAATCATCTCTCCTTCATCCTTATTTCCTGATCTAACAAGCAACATCTTTCCTTTCTCAACATCAATTCCAGGATCAAATGTTGGCTTTGGCTTATTTCACTTGGGTCCAACATAATACCAGTTCATCTGTCACATTATCAAAATCCCCATCCATAATACTTGATATTGCATGGAGTGCCATCAACGTTAACATTTTGCCTCGTCTTGGGCCAAAAATCATCAGAAGAAGAATCAGTTTCATCCAAGGGTGTATGGTCATTGTAGATTCCATCTATTGCATCAAGAACTCTTTTCAAATAATCTAGTTTTTTATTCCATTCCTCTATAACAATTGGTGAATTCTCATTGCCAATAGTCTCTTTCCACATTTTTATGTATGATATTATTCCTTCATTTAGTTCTTTTAAATAAACATCATTGTCTTTGGGACGTAAGAAAGATGGCTTCCCTGTGGGCAATATAGGTCGACCTTCATCATCTATATTTTACAACTCAACTGGTTTTGACCACTCAATGTCTCTGATGGATTCTTTACACCTCATAACTGGAACATCATTGAGTACAAGAAATCGAAAGTACTGGACATTAAGATGTCCAACTAGTGCATTTTTCCCCTCGTTGATGTACCCATTAAGAAAACTTTTGAAGTCATACACTTTGTCAATAAGTATAGGTGGAAACGCCCGTTTTTCTTCTATTGTGCAATATGTATCCTTCATCTCAGGAAAAGAATATATATCTTACTTTTCAAGTTGGAAGACATTATTCTGTAGGTTCCATCTATGTCTTCATGGGTGTGCCCACAAGCAAGAACCCAACCTCAATAGTGATGAAGACACTAAGTGCAGTTAATAGTGATAGACACATGAAAACATAACGATTCTTATTATCACTCGCTGAATTGTCCAACTATAACAACAAATGTGGAGGAAGAGGTTTAAAATCAAGATTTTGATTTTTCGAGCTTCCATTTAAATATAGGAAAGCATCCTTGTACACTCTACATTTTGAGTAAATAGAGTTTTGAAGTAATGCATTTGAAAGTGGGTTTCTTGAACTTCCACTCTTATAAAGCAAATCACCATACGTATCAAGGTGTGGGTCTTCAAGGTCTCTCAAGCACTTTGCAAGAGATTTAATGGTAAATTGTGATCCCATGTGTACAAATGGTAGGGAGAAATGACCAAAACCTCTTGTGCTATGCCCATGTGTTAGCATACCTGTCAACAACAAACCCAAGTTTGTTCCTGCAACAGAATTTGATTTGACACGTAATCTTGGGATTGAAGTCTTTGTTTTGTCCATTTTATCATGGATAATGCTCAAGTATTCCTTTGGATACCAATCTAACATAATTTTGTAGGCATAGTATCAATATCTTCCACACGTAACAATCTTGTTATGTTTCTTCAGTCTAGCTCATGCCTTTTCTTCCAGCTCTTTTGTAGTCGATGTCTTCATATGTGCTTTCAACACGATACATTCACTACATTACTGAAGTTAGTGTTCTTTGAGAATGCCACATCTGGAAATTGAGTATTCCAAATATTGCTCATTGTTGGTCAAGATATTGATGGAAAATTGAGCTCTTGAAGAGCCTCATTGATCTCTTTTAACAAAGAAATTTGGTTGTACGTTGATGGCAGCAATCTTAAAGAAGCAGACCTTCCATCTTCTTCAACTTGTTCTGTTTGGTTTGGTGAAAAATCTGAATTATCCATTACAATTTTGTGCAATATTTATATGGTTGCCACAGTATGTGCACATGGTTTTCATTTGTTGGTGTTACCATGAATTCCATTGACATGTCCTTGTTGGAAATTATGTTGGTAAGTATAGAAGGTGCTTTGAGGAATATTATGTATCTTGTACCATGATTTATTACAAATAATATCTCCATTAAACCTCATGTCATTTACTTTCCTAACAGTAGGAGGTAGGCCATGGCCATGGCTCTTTCACATGGTTGTGTTGGAAAGGAGTGAATTCAAGACCAATTCCATAATGCCATTTTTTTTAGTTTCATACCCCTTCTAGCAGATGTAATGGATTTCCTATCCACATGTTGAAGACAATCTTGTTTGTAACATTCATCTGCTGCCAAAAGTCAGATTTCTTTCTCTTCATCTCTCTGTATTTGAAAGTTTCCAACTTTTTATGTAGCCACAACTTGTTTAACCCTTTTGTTAGAATATAATCCGTAGGGATTATTGTAAATAAATAAATAGTAGGAAGCCGAAAAGGCTGGGCGGAAGGTGAAACCCAACTGTCATATGATTTGTATAAATATAGGCATTTGCATTGGAATAATAATCAATCGAGAGTTATACCTATCAGTGGTATCAGAGCTTGGCTTCCTGTCGTAACTCCTGCCTGGCTGCATTTCAGTCTTGGCATTCTTCCTGCTCCGTCAGTCTGCCAGTAGCATGCGTTGTATGCTTTACTCCTCCTTCTGAAAAAACGTTTGAATAAGCTTAACCCTAATTTTTCAGAACTGTGCATTGGAGCTGCGACTTCCATTTGTCTTTGTGGCTGGTATTTTGTTGTGTATTTGGCTGTGTGTTCAGCCATTCCCCATTTTCCCAGTCCTCCCATCCTTCTCTGTTTGACAGTTGATGAGAAAGAGAATGTTGTGCGTGAATATTGTGGAGTAAACCCTAATTTACATTCTGGTCAAATATGCTCTTTCTGTGCTGAGCATTTTTTCTTCTATGCTTGAGGCCATATTCTTGCCCTTGTAAGCGTAGCTCTCCAGTGAGTTCCTGGCCTCGAGGTCGGCCCAACTCAAGAGCTCCGTTTGGACTGACACATCTCGTATCTCTCCGTTTGGACTGGCACATCTCGTGTCTCTCTGTTTGTACTGGCAGATTATTTTGTCAAAATTTCTATCCTCTTTTCGTAGGAACTGCTGGTAATCCAGAAAGAAGCTGTCAAAAGACTGTATTATTGTTCTCAATGTTGATAAAAAGACAAAGTACCTTATTTTTGTTGAACAGATTGTGTTTGTTGGGCATTATCGACTGCAATATACTGCTGCGAGCTATATTGAATCTATATGCCACTTACTGTTGATGCTGCGATATATGTTAAAGGCTGCGATATAGTGAGAAGAATGCATGGAGGAAGGAAACCCTAATAATCTGAACATCATGGTGAATGCGTTGAAGACTGATATGAAGAGACTGCGTTGAAGATTGAAGATTGCGACTGTGTTGTATGAACTGTGACCGCTTTGAAGGCTGCTATCGTGACTGCAAAATATCCGTGTTGAGTATTCTTGCAGACTACGTGTTGATTCGAAGCTGCAATTTGAGTGTTGCGGCCTCTCCTTACATGTTGAATTTGCTCTCTCATTGCTGCGAGCTGCGATACATTTCTATTGCTTGATATTGGTGCATTCAGAGTTGTTGAAGATTGATGCTCTCATACACCTGCGTGGAGCTGCCTGCTATATGGTGCGTGGAGCTGCCTGCCTACTGAATTGTGAGAGCTGCCTGAGTACTATGCTGCGTTGAAGACTCTCACGAGATAGAGGAGAAGAGTAACTGGGTGAAGACCAGCGTGAAGATACCACCTTAAAGATTGGCTGCGTTGAAAGCTGTGTTAAGGCAGCGTTGAAGGCTGCATTGGAGGTAATATCTTTGGTGTGTATTTGCTGTGTATGTGACTCCTCCACTGCACTGTATTATGCTATGAGATATTGTGCTGTGAGCTATTGTTGCGTGCGTGAGCTCTCCCTCTCTCAGTCCATGTGAGCGCCTTCTACCTGTGCTAGGGTTTGCATACCTGTTAACCCTAACATTTATTTATGGATGATCATGTGGGTAGTTTAAAAATGCAGTAATATCGACATGCCAGTTTCCATTTATAATCTGAGAATTCCCATACTGTGAGTCATCGCTACTATTTGTGTGCAGGCAATAGAGTTAGTAAAATAAGGAAGAAATAGTACGAGCATATGCACTTGATGTATTTGCTGATTAAATAGCATGAAATTTATCTGTTTCTACTCTCATACATTCACCTGGAGACTGATATGCATTTTGAGCTGGTTGGGCCATTGCTGTGACTGAAGTTGGAAAGAGCTGCCTGTGTTGGTGGAAAGTGGTGCTGCCTGAGTCGAGCTGCGTGGAGCTGAATGAACATGCTGCGTGGTATCTTTTATGCTGAGACTACCCATCATGTTGGCTGCATAAAGTTTTGGATTTTTAAATCTGCGAAGAGCTGAGATAATTGTTGACTGTTGGTTGTAATATTTTTCTGTCATTGTATCATTTTTAAAACTTGAAGTTGAGATATTAACATTGTAAATCACCTTGGCAGAGACTGTAGACCTACAAGGTTTTTATTTTTCTCTATTTATCTTTGTCATATTAAGTTCATTACACTAACATCTGTAAAATATGCAATCTTTGTCATCAATAGTTGGTGACACTCTCTCTGGCAAAGAGAGAGGCAAAGGAAGAAGAAATTTCAGAGGTAGAGGGGGCAGAAACAAAAGATCAGATTTGTAGTGCAAGCATTGTGAAAATACTGGGCACACATCAGATCAGTGTTGGGATTCGTGGGACTCCATCAAAGACAAGCATAACCAGAAGAAAGATGACCAAGATGCTAGTAAATCTTCTGATTCTTGTATTGTTGCACATTGTAATCTTGGAATTAATGAAATGACTTACTTTCATCTTACAAAGATTGTTGGCTGCTTGATACTGGTGCAACATCACACATGACATTTAGAAAAGACTGTTTTGAAGAACTTAATGAAACAATAGATGGCATAGTTTACTTTGCAGATAATTCAAGCCTTAAACCAAAGGGAATGGGCACCATTCGACTGAAGATGCCTGGATTCCCTGATTTCTTATTGAAGAATGTTCTCTATCTTCCGGAGTTGCAGAGAAGCCTCCTGTCCTTGGTGGAGATTCGACAGCGAGGCCATTCCATCCACATGTTTGATGGAATCGTTGAAATAAGAAAGTCCTCTGACAACCAAGTCATCATGACTGGATACGAAGATGGAAAGCTGCTGAAGCTCAAGGGTTCATCCGCAAGATTTCAGAACTATGCCTACCTCTCTCAGCATGGAGAAGGTAATATGTCATCTAGCTCATTGTGGCATGCAATATTTGGTCATCTAAATTATAACAGTCTTCGTTTGTTGAGAAATAATGGTGTATTTGGTTTTCCCACCATTCCCAAAGAGAAGAACAAATGTGATGCATGTATATTAGGGAAACATAGTAAGCTGCCATTCCATGAATCTAATTTCAGAGCAAGTAGGAAATTAGAATTAGTACATTCTGATTTATGTGGCCCAATGCCAACTCCTTCAGCAAATGGAAATAAGTATTTTATGACATTTGTTGATGACTACTCAAGAATGTGCTGTATTTACTGTTTAAAGACAAAATTAGAAGCATTTCAAACATTTAAAGACTTTCATGCATTGATAGAAAAACAAGCACAATAAAAAATTGGTACACTTCAAATGCTTTTGAAGATTATCTTCGCCAACATGGAATTGCACATGAGACTACAGTTCCCTACAATCCTCAACAAAATGGTGTAGCAGAGAGAATGAATAGAACCATAATGAATATGGTTCGCTCTATGATGTTTTTCAAGAATGTAAAACTAATGTTTTGGGGTGATGTAGTAAAATGTGCAGCTTATTTGAGAAACAGAAGTCCCTCAAATTCTCTTGATAACAAGACTCCACATGAAATGTGGTTTGGTCATCTCCCTTCAATCAGGCATCTCAGAGTTTTTGGTTCCACCTGTTATGCCTTGATTCCTAAGGAGCAAAGAAACAAGCTTGGTGCTCGAAGCAGAAAATGCATTTTCCTGGGGTACGAAGAATACTCCAAGGCATACCGTCTATATGATGAGGTAAACAAGAAATTTTTTATTTCCAGAGATGTCATTTTTCTTGAAACTAATAAAAATGACCAGTCCGTTGAGAGACAGCTTGATCATTTGGAAAATTATCCTCATCCAAAGACATATTCTGAAAATGAATATGAAATTCCAAACCTTGAAGGGGGGATTCCTATTCTGGATCAACCTTTGGAATTTCCATATGAAGCACCAACTCCCTCGCATGAAGAAGTTCCTACTACTTCACTTGAACAAGAGGTTCAACTAGATGATGTGATTGAGAGAATTGAAAGACTCTCAATCAATGATGAAGCTCCACTAGCTGATCAACCAGGACCATCACAGAAGATTCCTAAATGGGCCACAAAGACACTTGAAAGTGTCCATCCAGATGAAGTTGGAAAGACGGGAACGAGAAGTTCGAAAAGACACGAAGATGGAGGAGGAGCAGATAATTCATGTGATGGCATGGATGTATCATTTGATTGTGAATTTAATTTATCTGCTAACTTTGAACAAACTTCCTTTGAAGAAGCTTCTACTCGAGTTGAGTGGAAAGAAGCTATGCAGAATGAGTATGATGCACTCATGAAGAATGGAACTTGGAAGCTGGTTGACCCTCCAGTTGGAACCAAACCAATTGGTTGCAAGTGGGTGTACAAGAACAAATACAGATCAGATGGCTCACTTGACAAGCACAAAGCGAGGCTTGTAGCAAAAGGCTATGCACAGAAAGAAGGAATTGACTATGAATAAACATTTTCTCCTACAACAAAATGGGCTACCATCCGTACCTTACTCTCTTTAGATGCTCAGAAAGGGTGGAAAGTTCATCAGATGGATGTGAAGACTGCTTTCTTGAATGGAGACTTGGAAGAGAATGTCTTCATGTCTCAACCAGAAGGCTTTGTTGTGAAAGGAAAAGAACAAAAGGTATGCAAGCTTGTCAAATCCTTGTATGGCCTAAAACGAGCGCCTTGCGCATGGTATGAAAAGTTAACAGAGCATATTTTGAAGTTAAATTTTGAACATTTTGATCTTGATGATGCAACACTGTTTATAAATAAAGTTGGAAGATCTGTTGTGTATCTTGTGGTGTACGTAGATGACCTTTTGATGACAGGGAACAATGAGATCTATATAGCATCCATAAAGAAAGATTTGAAAATATCTTTGAAATGACAGATATGGGACATCTCCACTATTACTTAGGAATTGAAGCCACTCAAAATCCTAAGTACATATTCCTATCCTAGAAAAAATATGTTGGAGAACTACTAAACAAATTTTGCATGATAGAATGCAACCCTATCTCTACTCCAATGGAACAGAAAATGAAGCTCACATCAAGCGAAGGAAAAGAATTTGAGGATGCGACCAAGTATTGACAACTTGTAGGAAGTCTTATCTACCTTACAACAACTAGACCAGATATTTCTTATGTTGTTGGCATACTTTCAAGGTTCATGCATAAACCTTGTGAATGACACTGGTCAGCTGCAAAAAGAGTTCTAAGATACTTGAAGGGGACTCAAGACGTTGGACTCAAGTACTCTAAAGTGGATGACTTCAAACTTATTGGGTACTCAGACTCAGATTTTGATGGCGATAAGGAGACAGGAGTATCAACTTCTGGATACACTATGAGTCTTGGATCAGGAGCTGTCTCATGGAGATCACGTAAACAGTCAGTTCCAGCAGATTCAACAATAGAAGCAGAATATGTGGCTGTAGCTGAAGCAACGAAAGAAATAGTATGGCTCAGGAAGATACTTGAAGATTTGCAAGAAAAACAAGAGGACTCCACACCATTATTGATCGACAATACTTCTGCAATCAAGCTGGCTAAAAATCCTAGATTCCATGATCGAACCAAACACATCAACACAAAGTATCATTTTATTCGACATCATGTAGAGGCCAAGACAGTCCATCTTCGACATTGTTCCACAAATGATCAAATTGCAGACATCTTCATCAAAGCGCTTGGATGAGAAAAGTTTGAAAGATTCAGAAACATGCTCATACTTACAAACACCCCTTCAGATTAAGAGGGGGATTGTTAGAATATGATCTGTAGGGATTATTGTAAATAAATAAACAGTAGGAAGCCGAAAAGGCTAGGCGGAAGGTGAAACCCAACCGTCATATGATGTGTATAAATATAGGCATTTGCATTGGAATAATAATCAATCGGGAGTTATACCTATCACCTTTTATATGGCCTCGTTACATGCATAGCAATTGAGACTAGATCTTTTTCATTATAAAGATCGTCATCCCATGTGTTTAAGGCATTTGTGTCCTCTATAAGATCCCATACGGCCATTTCCTTGGGTGCCTCCTTGAAATTTTCATTCACCCTTCAAATCTCACCTTGTAATTTTCATTCCCCTTTGGCAATGCACATGCTTGTTCCCGTTCATTTATCTGTAAGAGAGACCATTTTACATGTGAATGTAAGCCTATATTTGGTAGTATTTACTGGATGATCATGACAATGAGGTTCCAAATCTGATTTTGGCCAAATCTCATAAGATCCCAATGCACCCCCTAGTGTATTCTCAAATCCTGTTGGATGTGGAAAAAAAGCATCAAGTTTTAACACCTTCTCAATGTTAATCACTATGGATCCTTTATTTACCATCCTTCCATGCACCTTATGACAATTATTTGTATTGAATATGGAGCCTTCACCCACCTTCACTCCACATTGCAAAAGATCTACCTTGTCTCCAATAGAAAATGCAGAAGAGAGATTTTCACATATACAACAAATTAAACAAACTTAGTATTTGCTCAAAAAAACAAGCAATGTACTATCAAAAACATTTAACATGTGCTTGAAGATTTTGATTTACCTTTGTTATGCCTCAAATCTATGATCTTCCATGGATGTAATTCCCCTTTATCAACATCTTCCACAATCAAATGTGGTTCAATGACATCAATTATCAAAACCACAACATATCCTACATTAAGCCTTTCTCACCATAATGAGTTGTAGTGTATGTAGATTCAACCCTTCGTAGTCCAATAACTAGACCATTAATTAGGAAGTCAACATAGTCCCCTCTTGTCAAAATTATATTTTCCATTGTAACTCCTCCCAATTTCTGTAACACATTTGAATTGTAGCTTGTAATTAAGGTTAAACCATATGAAGTGTATGTTCAAAAAAGTAATATAGTTGCAATAATTCAAAACAATAGGGTAGCCCTTTTGTATGCCACAAAACATTGTTCCCCTACATCTTGTGCAAGCTAGAAAAAAAGAATTTACATATAAATTGCATAAAATATAGATGAAGAGATAACAATAAGAGATCCAAGAAGTATTAGAGAATGACATATATCAACTCAGATAAAACCACCAAATTCCTATTTGACTTTGGACATGGCACTTATATTATTGATGTATGTATATGAATGTGCTGGAAATATAGCTAGAGTTAGCTTCTGTTCTTAAAACGTTGCACGATGAATGAAAGTTAATGTGTGTTAGTTTTCATAATATAGTTTTCCATCTAACGGAACCACATTGTCATCAATCACATTACACCACGATGGAAATCTAGCTGGAGTTGGCTTTCATTCATAAAACATTGCATGGTGACTAAAAATTAATCTATGTTAGTTTTCATAAGATAGTTTTACATCTAACACAACCACATTTTCATCAAATACATTACACCATAATGGAAATCTAGTGGAGTTAGCTTCCTTCTAACAACATGGCATGGTGAGTGAAATCTAACATGCGATAGCTTTCATAAGGAAGTTTTTCATCTAACACAACTACATTGTCATCAATCACATTGCACCACGATGAAAATCTAGCTGGAGTTAGTTTTCATTCTCAAAACATTGCACGGTTAGTGAAAGCTAAAGTGTATTACTTTTCATAAGGTATTTTTTCATCTGACACAACCACATTGTCATTAACCACATTGCACCATGATGGAAATCTAGTTACAGTTAGCTTTTGTTCTTAAAAATTTGCACCGTGAGTGAAAGGTAATGTGTGTTAGTTTTTATAATGCAGTTTTAAATCTAACACAACCACATTGCCATCAATCACATTGCACCATGATGGAAATCTAACTGGAGTTGGCTTTTTTTCTTAAAAGATTGCACGGTGAGTGAAAGCTAATGTCTGTTAGTTTTCATAAGGTAGTTTTCTATCTAAAACAACCACATTGTCATCAAATATATCACACCATGATGGAAATCTAGCTGGCATTATCTTTCCTTTTAACAACATGGCACGATGAGATAAAGCAAATGTGTGTTACCTTTCATAAGGTAGTTTTTCATGTACCACAACCACATTGTCATCAATCACATTGCAGCGCAATGGAGATATAGTTGAAGTAGCTTTGGTCCTTAAATAGTTGCACGATAAGTGAAATCTAATGTGTGTTAGTTTTCATAATGTAGTTTTCCATCTAGTACAACCACATTGTCATCAATCACAATTTAACATGGTGGAAATCTATTTGGAGTTAGCTTTCGTTCTTAAGACATTGTACGGTGAGAAAAAGCTAATGTGTGTATGGTGAGTATAAGCTAGTTTTCCATCTAACACAACCACATTGTCCTCAAATACATTACACCACGATGGAAATCTAGCTGGAGTTAGCTTTCCTGCTAACAACATGGCATGATGAGTGAAAGCTAATGTGTGTTAATTCAATGCACCATGATAAAAAGCTAGCTGGAGTTAGATTTTCTTCTTAAAACATTGCACGTTGAGTGAAAGTTAATGTGTATTAGTTTTCATAAGGTAGATTTCTATCTAAAACAGTCACGTTGTCATCAAATACATAACACGATGATGAGAATCTAGCATAATTAGCTTTACTTTTAACAACGTGTTAGCTTTCATTCTTAAAGCATTGTACGGTGAATGAAAGCTAATGTGTTAGTTCATTGCACCAAGATGGAAATATAGATGGAGTTAGATTTTGTTTTTAAAACATTGCACGATGAGTGAAAGTTAATGTGTGTTAGAATTCATAAGGCAGTTTTCTATCTAAAAGAATCACATTGTCATCAAATACATAACACCATGACAGAAATCTAGCTGAAGTTAGCTTTAGTCCTTAAATCATTACACAATGAGTTAAATCTAACATGTTAGCTTTCATAATGTAGTTTCTATATAACACAACCACGTTGTCATTAATCACAATGCACCATGATAGAAATCTAGTTGGAGTTAGCTTTCATAAGATAGTTTTCCATCTAACATAACCACATTGTCATCAAATACATTACACCATGATGGAAATCTAGTTGGAGTTAGCTTTCCTCCTAACAACATGGCACGATGAGTGAAAGCTCATGTGTGTTAGCTCATTACACCATGATGAAAATCTAGCTAGAATTAGTTTTCTATCTAACACAACCACATTGTCACATTGCGCCATGATGAAAATCTAGCTGGAGTTAGCTTTCGACCATAAATCGTTGCACAGTGAGTGAAATCTAATCTGTGTTAGCTTTCATAATGTAGTTTTCCATTTAGCACAACCACATTATCATCAATCAAAATGCACTATGTTGGAAATATAGCTAAAGTTAGCTTTCGTTCTTAAAATGTTGCACGGTGAGTAATAGGTAATGTGTGTTTGCTTTCGTAAGGTAGTTTTACATCTAACAAAACCACAACGTTAACAAGCACATTGCACCGTGTTGAAAAATCTAGCTGGAGTTAGCTTTCATCCTCAAATCATTGCACGGTGAATGAAATCTAATGTGTAAGTTTTCATAGTGTAGTTTTCCATCTACCATAACCACATTGTCATCAATCAGAATGCACCATGATGGAAATGTAGCGGGAGTTAGCTTTCGTTCTTAAAACATTGAACGGTGAGTAAAGCTAATGTTTGTTAGTCTTCATAAGGTAGTTTAACATCTAACACAAGGACATTGTCATCAAATACATTACACCATGATGAAAATCTAGTTGGAGTTAGCTTTCTTTCTAACAACATGGCACTATAAGGGAAATCTTATGTGTGTTAGCTTATTACACCATGATGGAAATCTAGCTGGAGTTAGTTTTTCTTTTAACAACATCGCATGATGAGTGAAAGCTAATATGTGTTACCTTTCATAAGGTAGTTTTCCATGTAACACAACTACATTGTCATCAATCACATTGCGTTGTGCTGAAAAATCTAGCGGAAGTTAGCTTTCATCCTTAAATTGTTGCACGGTGAGTAAAATATAATGTGTGTAAACTTTCATAGTGTATTTTTCCATCTAGCACAACCACATTTTCATCAATCACAATGCATCACGATGGAAATATAGCTGGAGTTAGCTTTCGTTCTTAAAAAATTGCACGGTGAGTAAAAGTTAATCTGTGTCAGCTTTTGTAAGGTAGTTTTTCATCTAACACTACCACATTGTCATCAAATGCATTATGTTATGATGAAAATCTAGGTGGAGTTATCTTTCCTTCTAACATGGCACTATGAGTAAAAGCTTATGTGTGTTAGCTCATTACACCATTATGAAAATCTAGCTGGAGTTAGATTTCATTTTAACATGGCACGATGAGTGAAAGATAATGTGTGTTAGCTTTCATAAGATAGTTTTTCGTCTAACACAACCACATTGTCACATTGCACCGTCTTGGAAATCTAGCTGGAGTTAGCTTTATCCCTTAAATCGTTGCATGGTGAATGAAATATAATGTGTGTTAGCTTTCATAATGTAGTTTTTCATTTAGCACAACCACATTGCCATCAATCAAAACGCACCATGTTGGAAATCTAGCTAGAATTAGTTTTCGCTCTTAAAACGTTGTACGGTGAGTAATAGATAATGTGTGTTAACTTTCGTAAGGTAGTTTTCCATCTAACACAGTCACATTGTCATCAAATACATTACACCATGGTGCAAATCTAGCTGGAGTTAGCTTTCCTTCTAACAACATTGCACAATGAGTGAAAAATAATATGTGTTAGCTTTCATAAGGTAGTTTTCCATCTAACACAACCACATCGTCATTGATCACATTGCACCATGATGGAAATCTAGCTGGAGATAGATTTCATCTTTAAATCATTGAACACTGAGTGAATTCTAATGTGTGTTAGCTTTCATAATGTAGTTTTCCATCCAACACAACCACATTGTCATCAATCACAATGCACCATGATGGAAATCTAGCTAGAGTTAGCTTTCGTCCTTAAAAAAATTACACGGCTAGTAAAGCTAATGTTGGTTAGCTTTCATAAAGTAATTTTACATCTAACACAACCACATTGTTATCAAATACATTACACCATGATGGAAATCTAGTTGGAGTTAGCTTTCCTTCTAACAACATGGCACTATAAGGGAAAGCTTATGTGTGTTAGCTCATTACACCATGATGGAAATCTAACTGGAATTAGCTTTCCTTTTAACAACATGGCATGATGAGTGAAAGCTAATGTGTGTTAACTTTCATAAGGTAGTTTTCCATGTAACACAACCACATTGTCATCAAGCACATAACACCGTGTTGGAAATCTAGCTGGAGTTAGCTTTCATCCTTAAATCGTTGCACGGTAAGTGAAATCTAATGTGTGTAAGCTTTCATAGTGTATTTTTCCATCTAGCACAACCGCATTGTCATCAATCACAATGCACCATGATGTAAATCTAGCTAGAGTTAGATTTCATTCTTAAAACATTGCACAGTTAGTAAATCTAATGTCTGTTAGCTTTCATAAGGTATTTTTATATCTAACACAGCCACATTGTCATCAAATACATTACACCATGATGAAAATCTAGCTGGAGTTAGCTTTCCTTCTAACAACATGGCACTATAAGGGAAAGCTTATGTGTGTTAGCTCATTACTCCATGATGAAAATCTAGCTGAAGTTAGCTTTCATTTTAACAACATGGCATGATAAGTGAAAGCTAATGTGTGTTAGCTTTCATAAGGTAGTTTTTCATGTAACACAACCACATTGTCATCAATCACATTACGTTGTGTTGGAAATATAGTTGAAGTTAGCTTTCATCCTTAAATCGTTGCACGGTGAGTGAAATCTAATGTGTGTAAGCTTCCATAGTGTAGTTTTCCATCTAGCACAGCCACATTGTCATCAATAACAATGCACCATGGTGTAAATCTAGCTGGAGTTAGCTTTCATTCTTAAAACATTGCACGATGAGTAAAAACTTATGTGTGTTATCTTTCATAAAGTAGATTTCCATCTAACACTGCTACATTGTTATCAAATACATTACATCATGATGAAAATATAGCTGGAGTTAGCTTTCCTTATAACATGGCACTATGAGCGAAATCTTATGCCATGTTAGCTCATTACACCATTATGAAAATCTAGCGGGAGTTAGCTTTCTTTTTAACAACATGGCAATATGAGTAAACTTATCATTACCAAGTGGTTTTCTCATTATGTCAATAGTTTGCTCTGGTGTAGGACAATGATAAAGGAACATGTCTTGATTATCAACCAACTATCTGATGTAATTGTGATGAACTTCAATATGCTTAGTTATGGCATGATAGATTTAATTTTTTTCCATTTTAAGAGCACTCTGATTGTTGCAGAAAAGAAAGGCTAGCACTGCTTGGTCAAGCTGAAGATCGACCAATATTCTTCGTAACCACATTGCCTCACAACCTATACTGAAGTCTACCTTGTATTTTATGTCAATGGAGGATAAGGAAATTGTAGGTTGTAGCTTACTTTTCCATGAAATTACCTTCATAAACCAAGAGTGAACACATAACTTGTTTCTGACTTCCTTATATCAACTGATCCTACCCAATTGAAATCAATATGCTTTGCTACCATGGAGTCAACAGATCTCTAATATAGAATTCCAAACTAAAGGGTCCCTTTGAATATTGACCGACTCATTTTGCAACTTGCCAATGTAACTCTTCAAGATTAGACATGAATTGAGAAAGAGTCAAAGCACTACAAAACATAGATATGATTAGGTGGTAGTAATATAAATCAAACTACCAACCAATTTCCAATACAATGACTCATTGATTAGTGGTGAGTCCGTGAAAGTTGAGAGTTTTATGCCAACTTCCATAGGTGTAGATGTAGGATTAAATTCAGCCATTCTGAAATTTTTGAAGAGTTCTTTGGCATACTTGACTTGTGATAAAAATATTGTGTGCTTATATTGCAAAAATTCTGCACCTAAACAATAATGAAGCATACTTTAATCATTAATTTCAAAAATAGATCAAATATCAAATTTCACCTGATGAATCTTGTTGGAACTGCTTTTGGTGATGGGAAGACCATCAACACAGACAAAATAAGATCACTATATCATCACCACTGTTTTTGACGTAGCAAGAGTGTTCATAATAGGTTTTCTAATTCTAGAATCTCTAGGGTATTGATCAAGTTTGAAATGCCAGGCTTGAGGATCCTGCTTGAGTCCATACAAGGACTTTACCAACCAACAAACCAGATGTTTCTTTCCAAAAAAATGAAACCCATGCAGTTACATCAAGGCACTTTTAACATCCATCTGTATATCTTCCATCCAGAATGAGCAAAAATGGAGATAGCTAGTCAAAAAGTTACCATTTTCGTTGTGGGGGAAAAGGTTTCTTTACAACCCACCCCTTCATCTTATGGATATCCTTTGGAAACAAGACAAGCTTTGTATTTGTCCAAAGAACCATGTGATTTATATTTGACTTTAAAAATCAATTTACAACCAATTGCTTTCTTCCCTAAAGGCAATGTTGACAACACCCAAGTCTTGTTTTTCATCTATGCATCATATTTCACTTTCATGGCAGCCTTCGATTCAAGTTTTCCTTTGGATTCTTCAAACATGCTAGGTTCAAATACCTGGCATAAAAACAACAGAAGTTAGAGCAAAATTTACCTGCTCACTACCTTGCACAATTTGTTGCCTCAATCGTGTAGTCTGTCCTTCTAGTGCCTTTGGAAACTCATCTTCTTAATATCCTTCCATCATGGTATAATACCACTTCCATTTCCTTTGTTGGCCCTCCTGATCTTGATGTGAAGATCAAGAATCCCTCTCTGTTGTGAAGATTGAGAATCCCCCTCTTCTTCACCAAACCCCTACTTGGAACTTGACTCTGATGTTTCTAGCTCCAAGTCCTATTTGATTTCAACACCAGAACTTGTTCTTGAATGAGGAACAATTTCCCACACACTACTTAGTACTATCCATAGATTTACCATTATCACAGAAGAATGATATTTTCTCATCTACAACATCTCTATTAATCACAATTTTGTTCATAGAGACATCCAGTTATTCATTAAGAACGTTTTTCCTTGGGAATGTTTGCAAAGGCAATACAACTAAAAACATGAAAAATCTCTTACAAAGGGTTTTCTGCCTAACCATGAATCCTCAAGAGTGATATCCTACAAATATTTACAGGGAGTTTTGTTACGGATTTAAACCACGTCATTCACTACTTTTTCCCAGTATGGCTATGGTACATTCTAGATGTGCACCATGCACTTTGCCATCTCCATAACTATCCTATTCCTCCTTTCCATGACTCCATTTTGTTGTGGAGTGTATGGAGTGGTATACTGCGTATGTATACCTTCCCTTTTGCAAATTTATTTGAACTAAGTTGAAACAAACTCACCTCCATTATCAGATCCTAAAGCGTTGAGCTATTTACTTGTTTGTTTCTCTACTAAAGATTTTCATGTTACAAACTTTAAACAACAATTTGACTTGTTATTCACCAGCGTAGATCCAAATCCCAGGCTCTATCAAGCACTGAGATGGATCAAATCTCTCGAGGTGCAAACCTCTTCTTAGGTATCCATTGATTTGATTCAAACCAAAAGACACATCTTTTTATTTAAGGTCCACATATAATTTTATTATTATTAATATTTAATATTATTTATGGTCGACATATAATATTTTTTATTTTGTTAGGAACGAACATTGCATCATTTCCCCACACATGGTTTTAAAACCATATGCAAGGCCCTCCTATAATCATGGGTTGTTTAGGAGGCCTGGCACATGGTCTTAAAACCATTTGCAAGGCCTTCCTAAACCATGTACAATAAAACCATGGGTTGTTTATAATGCCTTGCACATGGCTTTAAAACCATGTGCAAAGCCAACATTTTTTTGCGGATAATTCAATTTTGTGTTTTTTTCTTGACCCACATATTTTTTTTACGGATAATTAAATTTTTACTTTTTTATTGTTTTGTTAGGTAGGAAGATTACAAAATCTCCCCCATATTAGATTGTTTTTGTGGCCGAAATATTCACTATCACTATTATTGTTTGCCAACATGTTACAAACGTTACATCACGTTACAAGATCTCTCCCATAATATTCACTATCACTATTATTTTTTGCCGACATGTTAGTAACGTTACATCACATTACAAGATCTCCCCCATACTGGGCTGTAGAGTGCCTCTCAGCGCAATAAAACAAACCCTCATTTTTGTTGAATATTCATCAACCAGTAGTAGGAAATACTTAGCTCCAGATATTGTAGGTGGCTTCATTGGACCATGCAAATCAACATTTACTAGGTCCAAAACTCCTTTGGCTTGCCATGTTTTATTGTCAGTATCAAATGAAAGAATGTTGTTTTCATAACTGGCAGCCTGCACATATCTCTAACAATCCTGCACATACCTTTAACAATCCTGAATGGATGGAAGACCATCCACCATATTAGTCTTATTAAGTACATATAGATATTGATAACTTAGGTGTCCATACCTTTCATGCCATAGTGCAGTTGTATTCTCTACCATAGCTGGTGCATGTGCCTTTGTTGTTTTTAGATCAACCAATCTATACAACCCTTATTCACCAATACGAACTACAGTCATCTTGTTATCACGAGAGTAGTGACCATATATTTGCTTCCTTGAAAATTTACAAAAAGATTAGGGTTCCTAGTTATCTCACTAATAGATGTGATTTTTGCTCATGTTAGGAACATATCGAACATTTTTTAAAGTATAACTTAAACTATTGTTCAATATGACATGAACAACCTCACATCCTCTAACATAGTGAGTCCATCCATCACCCAAAGCAATAGATTCACTATTTTTATGTAAACCGTTGAACAATAGAAACATCAGTGAATTTTGAGATATACAATAAAAGGTGTCCAGTCATATATTTCACGTCCCCATCCCTCAGACCGACGAAGAGGACGCGACGAACACCACGAACAGCCAGGCAACCAGCCTCATGAACACAAATGAGAGACATCAATGCTGAAATTGAAGAAGCTTAAACATAATAGGAATGCTAAACATACAAGCATACACAGATGCATAACAAGATGCACAATCCATCATTTTACATGCACAGTTACTCAATGCATAATTCTTTAATCATACAGTGGAAGCAAACATACATTCCAGCATTCACATGTTCATGATAATTCACAAAACAATAGATACATTTGTAGAGATGAATTAGCAGGAGTGCTTATCTTTTAGTGAAGAACCTGCCCGTAACCGGCTATGTCGCTGCAACGTTCCACCCAACCATAGGCCAGCGTGCTCATGAATCTCTCAGCAATGCTGCCACCCCCGAGCTGGGAATGATTCCTCCAAGGATAGGGGTCAAGGAAGGCTTACACATAGCCAGGGGACACAACAGTAACCAACGCAGCTAGGTTTACCAGGCCATCAACAAACCGGCCAAGCCAGCACAGTCCAAAGACCAACCACTGCATACACGCAGCCAAACAATCCCTTCATATCCCTGTGAAGAAGGAAAAGACAACCAGGAACAGTCCCAAACAGAAGATAACACACAGCTCAAGTCCACAAGGCAACATAGAGTTGTTCTTGGCCCTAACGTGGCCAAAACAACTCAGCTGCATCCCAAAACCAGGGTACTTCCGCAGCCATAAACACACAATGAACGATGACTGCGTTACACAGTCCCAAACCAGGGAAGAAGGAAACATACAAGCACAGTCCGAATTGGAAGGAAGATAGACTCTCAATAGCACTTCGAAATCATGGGAAGAATCACAGCAACCCAATTCGTGGGTGAAACATTAGCATACCCGAATCACGGGTTAAACTAACAGCAAGCAGAAAACATGGATTAAAGCCACGGCTACGACACATACTAGTGGAAATCGTTCCCTAGAGGCCGTTTCACCTGCTCGCTGCGTGCATAATCAAAAAGATCCGTGACTGGTGCGTGAGGAGCACACAACAGGAATCCTAGCCTGCACGAAGATGAACAACACGTCTCTCTGCATGAGGCGAACAGACAATGGTCTAGGCGCGCGGATGGACAGACCAACGGTGCACCAGAGGAAGCCGAACCCATCTCTGCGTGAGACATAAATAGACCAAGTCCTGCGTGAGGATTAACAACACCCACCTCTTCGTGAGGAAGATGGACAGACACCCCTCAGCACGCAGATGACCAGACCAGAATGGAAGAACGAACCGACAACCGTGAGGATGCGTAGCAGTGGGAGAGTGGAGTGAATGCAGTCGTGGGTGGAGTGGGCATGTGGGAAAGGGACTAACAGCCTTGCCACCCCACTCCCAAGGACAATAACTGCCCCAACCACCAGCAGCCATTCTCCATGAGGGTGGTTGGGTAAAACAATAAAGAGGTTGACAGGGGAAGATGGCAAAACAAAACAAGGTGGTAACACATGGGTTTTTCCCCCAAAGACCAAGGTTTAACATCCCCCCCACCCCTTATCCTTTGGAACCATGCCATTTTCATTCAATGTTGCACTGGCATAGCTGGTTTTGGTTTTAGTTTTATTTGATGTGCGTATTTACATGATGCCACATTATAATGTGCCGGATAGCATGACATACCATCGACAACTACCCCTATTGCCGAAACATACACGACCAAATCGATGGTGGGGATTTTGCCTTGAGCTCCTCACCATGATTAATTACATTTTATACATCATGCAAACGGGGTCAAAACCGGGGGTGTGACATTCCCCTCCCCCTTGGAATAACACCGTCCTCGGTGTTCCATTACATATATACAATACATATACAATTTCACATCAAAATTTCAAAATTGCAGATCTGTCCCACGTCCAATCATTTACTTTGAACGTTCAAGACCAAGTCCCTCGGCTTCCATGGACTTCTCTTGCTGGTTCTCAGCTTCCAGCTCATCCCGAAGTCTAGGAACTTTGTGGCTATTGCCTTCATCATGTTCCCTCATTGGGAAGTCCCGGCGTAAATGATGTCCTTCGCATCTCCAGCATCTCACTGGCTGCTTCATCTTTACCTGCTCAATTTCCTTTGAGTCTTCATGCCTGGACCGTTTCTTATCGGGTCGCTTGGACAATTGTCCCATTGCTGATCCACCTTCCTTTCCCTTGCCGATTTCTCCCGGAAGGCTTTTCACCTCCCTTTGCAAACCAATAGAGTCTTGCCAAATCTGGTGGTTCATTTCACTCTACCTTTTCTGTATCTTGAGCATCTCCCCAAGATTCTCTTGGGTCTTGGCAATCACTTGAAGGAGACTTCCAGCTAAGTCCAACAACTTTTGATCTGCTGCCATGATCAATGTGCACCACGTGGTTTCACTTTTCTCACCTAAGAAATGCACCATTGAAATTCTATCAGAGCCAACATAATATAGACATTAAAATCAGTCAATTAATTTCCCCATTTGGCATGACAGTCCAAGTCTCATCAATGAGGCTTTCATATTTTTCACGCCTTCCCAACAGGCACATGAGCTCATTCATGTCCATTCCTGGGTAGGGAATTAACTATTCCAGCATTCACAAATTTACTTAATTAAATACACAAACTTCATTTTCAGTCATACATGCATTCAACAGTCCTTTGTTTTCACAATGCATAAACATATATATATATATATATATATATATAATCAAAAGGCAAGAGAGAGCAGTAAGAGTTTTTTTTTCTTTGTTTTGTTCCATCCTGGAACCCACACCATCGCAGTGGCTTTTCATGCTCTCAGCCTCTTTCAATTTACTGTGAATGCTGGACCAATCCCTCTTGGTCATGACACTTAGTGTCTTTGGTCTATTCCAGACCTCTAAACCATGGAGTCTCTCCACATGGCTTGTCTCAACTGCTAGGGCTCCCTCGTCTTACTAGCACCTTTTCCATTGCCGCTCATTCCGAGCTTTCCAGGACAGTCACATGTCCACATGCACCCCTAGGATGCTCTCATAGTCCTCGCTTATAGCGATACCTATATCCAAAAATTGAATAAATTCACATGTTTAGTTTATTTACATCAATTTTATCTCTAGAAAAAGAGCTTAAAACATCATAACCAAATTATATACACATGTATTTTCATAAGCAAAATTATCCAATACTTATCTGTATTGTGCGTTTCCTCGTTCATCCACAGGATCCTGCTTTTCTTTGCAAGCCTTGGGATCGCCTATGGACTTAGATGTTAGGTCAGCACACCGGCTACCCCACAACATCAAATAATTAATGTCCAGCCAGTACATCCTCATGTCAACTGGGCTTGGAACTTTAACATGACCATTTCTAGGTCCAGGATCTACTATGGATCCCCAGGCATATAACAGCCCAACATACACTTATATCAACATACACTTATGCCAACATTCACTTATATCAACATACACTTATACCAACATACACTTATATCAACAATAACCCTTACTCCGCAACCCCTCACAACAACCATTTACCATTTACCTTTACCCTGTCAACATAAGCAACACAATCAATACAAGCAAAATAATCAGCTTTATTGTTCAAAAACTGTAATCACATTCCTCATCATTCAATATCAAGTACTGAGACACCAGGAGTGCGCCCACTCCCTAGGGTGTAATCAATATTGAAAACCCTTTCATGACTCATCATCGAAAAAGTGTGTACTCTTCTCTGGTGTGTGCCATGTAGGCCCTATTCATACTCAAGCGATCGGTCATCATGGAAATAAAATCAAAACATGTTCTGCATATGGAATTTCAACAATTAAACAGGCATATTCATAGCAAGGGTCACATAACACTTATCATTTGCTGTCGCAGTATGCCTTTGTTAAGGAGGAATGGAGGCTCCTTCCCTGAGTTAACAGTCCCTCAGTTAGCCACCCCAACTCCTCTTTACATTTCACATTCACATATGTCTTACCGACATAACCCATACCATCTCACTCATGTTATCACCAAACATGCCGTGCAGATGAGACATTTTCAAAATGTCCAATGGCGTTTCACTCGAAACCCATTTCCAAGATAAGGGAAAACCTTCCCATGAAGTTTGGCTCTTGTAGGTCATCACACATGATCTTTTTGCAGTGTGTACCCCTGACACATTCATCAAATATCCAAACAGTCAGTCATTACCTGATACTACAATCCAATTGATCGTTCCATAACCAAGCAATGGCATTAGCAATCCAATTCAATAAGAATTTGCAATTCTATCTATTACAAAAATTGACTTGCTCAATTGTGGGTTTCTTGTAAGCAGCACTACTATGCCCATTATAATTTTATGCTTACTATCATAACATGAATACCCACTTACCATGCGTCCCTCCTGACACAATCTCATACAAGCCAACAATGATTAGTAGTCGTTAGCAATTCCTAAATCCGAAATCCACAATTCAAATTTGACAACCCATTAAGCATGCCAACTACTTTTACAACCATGAGAATCTTCTCATAAAGTTTGGCTCTTTCATATGGTATATTCTGGCATTGGTCAGGGTCTTACCTCACACTGCCATGCTCGAAATAATCTACCTGAAACCTGAGCTTCACTCAACCAAACACAATCTTATGCAAGCCAACAGTGGCTAGTGGTTGTCAGCAATTTCTCAAATCCGAAATTCACAATTTGAATTTTAACAACATATCATATGGTAGATTCTGGCATTGGTCAGGATCTTACCTCTCACTGCCATGCTCGAAATAATCTACCTAAAACATAAGCTTCAAACATCCAAACACAAGCTTATGCAAGCCAGTAGTGACTAGTAGTTGTCAGCAATTTCTCAAATTTGAAATTCACAACTCAAATTTAATAAGCTTTTTCACATGGTAGATTCTAGCATTGGTCAGGGTCTTACCTCTCACTACCATGCTCAAAATAATCTGCCTGAAACATAAGCTTCAATCAACCAAACACTTGGTAAGTCTGGATGCACATAACCTTTTCATTGCTACAACCATCACTGAAGCATTTTCAGAATTTATAAAATTCAAATACTTCCAGCTATTAGTCACATCAATATTCTCAAGCTCATTTACTTTATGCAATCATTATCATATTAACATTGCAAGGTGTAGTCATATCATTCATGCAATTAAATGAAGTGTTTAGATACTCCTTACTTCACAGGCGTATCATTCATACCACCTTGCTCTTCCACAGAGCATTTCTGGCAGCTAATTGATCATGACTATCCTGCATTCATAACAACCCTTGAAATGACTCCTGAATTGCCATCAATTCATCATTTCAGTCATTAGTTATTCATAATATCAGATGCATTCATCTCAATGCATTCAATATACCATGCATGGCCTAACCATGCCCACTTCATATAGGATGCATTACTATAATCAATGTCATCAACATATATAGACATGACACCTTCCAATATTCCAAGATTCTCATGGTATGAGGTCTCTTACCTTTACCAATCCATGGAATTTGTCAGAAGAAAACTCTTACCTGCATGGGTTTTACTTACACCCTTGACATGACCAATTTGGTTGGTCCTTTGCAGGAGCTTGCAGAATTTGCTCACCAACTTTTGTTATGGACTTGTTGCTTTACCCCTTCTCCATAGGGTTGCTGGTCTCATTCATCAGCATCAACAACATATTCATCTGGGTCCATGTCATCGTTGGTTTTTCCACTAATGCCAACATCAATGCAATGATTATCATTAGTGGTTCATTATAATTATCTAATTCCCAATATCCCTACCAACATGCAATATCCTATGCATGCAATACATATCCTCATGCATTTCATGCATAAAACTTAGGAAATGCAACACATTTAGCAGGATAGGGTTTTAAGGAAAACTTCCCTTTTCAAGTCTTTCATCCTGGCATGGAACTCCTTGTCCACATAGCAGTGGGTTGACTTCATAGTCCTTGCTACTTCTGGCATGCAACTGTCCATATTTTTCCATTTGATAGCAGCGGCCATCACTAGCACTTTGCTGCTTCATGCTCAGATTCTGGTCACTTATCCTTGTTCCCTACGGGATAAGCTTTCCAATGCCTATCCCCATGCTTCATTCCGACCTCGGGTGTGAAAACCACACCACTTCTAAGAATGAAGACTTTCACCAAATCTTTGCATTTTTACACACCACTGCATTTTGGACTGGGCACCAACTTCAACCAACTGTAAATCACGGAAAACAACTGAAAATCCCACTTTGAAAACCCAAAATTTCCTTTGTTAAAATTGGGTCTCATATCCACTAATCATTCCGCAGAATCGGCTCTTGGAACCACTAATTCTTCCACAGAATGGGCTCTCGGAACCACTATTTCTTCTGACGTTTTGGCGGTCTCTCACGTCGGAAGATTTAGTGCTTTCGCTTCCACAACGGTGGCTCACGAAAAACTTTCTTCTTTCGATCGGCGTCGGCAGTCGAGGGTATTTCTCATCGGAAGTTTAGTGACTTTCACTTTCGCAACGGTGGAACATGAGATGCTTTCGCTTCCACAACGGCGGAACATGAAATGCTATTTTCTTGCGATTCTGGTTGCCGCATCGGCTGCCCAACATCTAAAATTTTCCGATGGTTTCCATACTTAGTTGAATTTTTAAAATTTCTACTTCTTCCACCGACGACATTGGAAGTCCAAACCACTAACTTCTCCGCCGTTTCGGATCCCCAAACAACTAATTCCTCCGCTGTTTATTCTTTTCGCTGGTGAACAACTTCACCCGCAGCCGCAATGACGGCCCTACGTTCTCACTTTCCTTCCGATCGGTGTCGACAGCCTTTCTTATCGAAAGACTTAGTGTCTTCCACTTCTGCAACGACGGCACAGGAAACACTATCCCCATCGATGATTCCTACCGGCGGAAACCACCAACATTGCCGCATCGACGCTTTAATCCTTTTGGTAGCCGCAACGGCGGGCTGTCCAACGTTAAGTTCTTCTGCATTGTCAGCGACTTAATCTCTTCCGCAGCTGCAATAGTGGAACATCGTCTGCTATATCTTGCCGATGTTCACCACTAAAGTCTGTCGACCTCCGATGTTTTCTTGCCTTAGAAAAATTTTCAGAAATTTCCTTCTCATCGGCTGTTGGATGTCTTCTGCTTCGGGTGNCGATGTTCACCACTAAAGTCTGTCGACCTCCGATGTTTTCTTGCCTTAGAAAAATTTTCAGAAATTTCCTTCTCATCGGCTGTTGGATGTCTTCTGCTTCGGGGGGTTAGTCATTTAGGCAGCCACAACGATGGCCCACCAAACTCATTCTTCTTCCAACCGGTGAACTAATTCTAGCTGGCGTCGGCAATCCCTTCTCATCGGAAGGTCTAGTGGTTTTGGTTTTCCACAACGGCGACTCGCAGAACAACTTCTCCTTCCGATAGCCGACTTGTTCCCGGACTTAGAAATTTTTCCAAGTTTTTCCCTCTTTGCCGCTTGATCGGCTCCGTTACTTCTTTCTCATGGTGGCTCGTCATTCTCTATCTCCTTTCGATCGGCAGCCAAATCAACTGTGGCAGGTCCCGATCGGCATCGGCGGGCTTTTCGCATCGGAAGCCTTGCGCCTTTGTCTTCCGCAATGGCGGACGCTCGAACCGTTATCTTCTTCCGGTGGCAGTATTTCCTCATCGACAGGCTAGTGGTTTTGGCTTCCGTAACTGTGGGTGCTCAACCACTTTTTGCTTCCGATTGGCCGATGATTTCAACACTTAGCCAAATTTCTCAAACTTCTCCATGGTGTCGACAATCGGGGAACTTACCCATCGGACGCCTAACTGTTCCTCCATCCATAACGACGGCACAAAAAACCCTATATCCTTCCGACGTCGGCGCTCTTTCCACATCGGAAGCTTAGTGCCTTTGGCTTGCACAACGGCACATGCATGAACACTAATCCTTTCCGATCGACACTTACTTAGAACAAAATTAAGCTTTTCGGCACCGACGGCCTTTCCGGTCGGAAGCCTTAGTGCTTTTGGCTTCCACAACGGTGGCGCACAGACCATTTTCTCTTCTGATTGGCCGCTCTTTTCTTAGGGAAATTTTTTAACTTTCGGCGTCGGCGATTTAGTCTTTTCGACAGCCGCAACGACGGACTGTCAAACTCTAAATCCTTTCGCCCCATCAGAAGTCTGAACCACTAAGTGTTTCGACTGTCAACACTTAGGCAATTTTATTGAAGTTTGCTGCTGTTTTGTTGGACATAGAAGGTAATTCTACCTTCTGTCACTGCATCTTCTTGGCCCATAGAGGCCCATTGTTGCAACCTTCGCTTTGATACCACTCTGTCACGTCCCCATCCCTCAGACCGGCTGAGAGGACGCGACGAACACCACGAACAACCGGGCAAACAACCCCATCGAAATTTAAACGAAAGACATCAATGCTGAAATTAAAGAAACTTAAACATAACAGGAATGCTAAACATAGAAGCATACACAGATGCATAACAGGATGCACAATCCATCATTTTACATGCACAGTTACTCAATGCATAATTCTTTAATCATACAGCGGAAGCAAACATACATTCCAGCATTCACATGTTCATCATAATTCACAAAACAATAGATATATTTGCAGAGATGAATTAGCAGGAGTGCTTATCTTTTAATGAAGAACTTGCCCGCAACCATCTACGCCATACTGTCACGTCCCCATCCCTCAGACCGGCGAAGAGGACGCGACGAACACCACAAACAGCCGGGAAACTAGCCCTATGAACACAAATGAGAGACATAAATGCTGAAATTGAAGAAGCCTAAACATAACAGGAATGCTAAACATACAAGCATACACAGATGCATAATAGGATGCACAATCCATCATTTTACATGCACAGTTACTCAATGCATAATTCTTTAATCATACAGCGGAAGCAAACATATAGTCCAGCATTCACATGTTCATCATAATTCACAAAACAATAGATACATTTGCAGAGATCAATTAGCAGGAGTGCTTATCTTTTAATGAAGAACCTGCCCGCAACCAGCTAGGTCGCTACAACGTTCCACCCAACCATAGGCCAGCGGGCTCATCAATCTCTCAGCAATGCTGCCACCCCCGGGCTAGGCATGATTCCTCCAAGGATAGGGGTCAAGGAAGGCTTACACATAGCCAGGGGACACAACAGCAACCAACACAGCTGGGTTTACCAGGCCATCAACAAACCAGCCAAGCCAGCACAGTCCGAAGACCAACCACTGCATACACGCAGCCAAACAATCCCTTCACAGCCCTGTGAAGAAGGAAAATACAACCGAGAACAGTCCCAAACAGAAGATAACACATAGCTCAAGTCCACAAGGAAACATAGAGTTGTTCTTGGCCCTGACGTGGCCAAAACAACTCAGCTGCATCCCAAAACCAGGGTACTTCCGCAGCCACAAACACACAATGAATGATGGCTGCGTTACACAGTCCCAAACCAGGGAAGAAGGAAACATACAAGCACAGTCTGAATTGGAAGGAAGACAGACTCTCAACAACACTCCAAAATTGTGGGAAGAATCACAGCAACCCAATTCGTGGGTGAAACATCAGCATACCCGAATCACGGGTTAAACTAAAAGCAAGAAGAAAACAGGGATTAAAGCCACAGCTACGACACATACTAGTGGAAATCGTTCCCTAGAGGCCGTTTCACCTGCTCGCTGCATGCATAATCAGAAAGATCCATGACTAGTGCATGAGGAGCACAGAATAGGAATCCCAGGCTGCGCGAGGATGAACAACACGTCTCTCTACGTGATTCGAACAGACAATGGTCTAGGTGCAAGGATGGACAGACCAATGGTGCACTAGAGGAAGCCGAACCCGTTTCTGCGTGAGACATAAACAAACCAAGTCCTGCATGAGGATTAACAGCACCCACCTCTTCATGAGGAAGATGGACAGACACCCCTTAGCACGCAGATGACCAGACCAGAATGGAAGAACGAACCGACAACCGTGAGGATGCGTAGCGGTAGGAGAGTGGAGTGAATGCAGTCGTGGGTGGAGTGGGCGGGTGGGCAAGGGACTGACAGCCCTTCCACCCCACTCCCAAGGACAATAATTGCCCCAACCACCGACAGCCATTCTCCATGAGGGTGGTTGGGTAAAACAATAAAGAGGTTGACAAGGGAAGATGGCAAAACAAAAAAAGGTGGTAACACATGGGTTTTTCCCCCAAATACCAAGGTTTGACATCCCCCCCACCCCTTATCGTTTGGAACGATGCCCTTTTCATTCAACGTTGCACTAGCATAGCTGGTTGTGGTTTTAGTTTTATTTGATGTGCGTATTTACATGATGCCACATTATAATGTGCTGGATAGCACGACATACCATCAGCAACTACCCCTATTGCCGAAACATACACGACCAAATTGATGGTGGGGATTTTGCCTTGAGCTCCTCACCATGATTAATTACATTTTATACATCATGCAAACGGGGTCAAAACTGGGGGTGTGACAATATATATCAACAAGCAACAATAAAAGCACATGTAAGGGATTAAGGTCCTGAAAATATTTACAACCGAGGAAGAAAACTAACCACAAAAAAATTGTCTTGAGAGCCTTCTGGAACCCCACAGGCCTTCCCTCACTATCAAAATCCACTCACCATTTTTCTTGCTTAAGTATCTTTCTTCCCTACAGCATAATAGTAAGGAAAAATCCATACTCAGAAATGTATTTCCTTGCACTAAAATGTCAATGAAGATAATCCCCAGAATAACATAAAACACGGAAACTAACTACTTAAAAACTATCTTTTGCATAAATAGAAAAAATCAAAATATATATAACAACATATTTATATATAAACAAAAGCAAGGATGGGTAATGTACATATTTTGTAGGAGAAAACAATTTGTGCACACCTAAAGCTGAGAATTCATATAACTAAAATGAAAAGCTATAAGGCAGATAGCTAAAATGAAAATATATAAGGTAGATAACAGAAAGGCGATGAAAGCAATAGAGTAGAACGAATAAAATGAGGTGTTACTGCGCAATATTTCTGAAATTAAGAAATGGAAGACTAGTAGGACACCACAAAATTTTCAACTACCATTAACTTCATAATAAAGTACCAACAAGATTGAAAATGATGCAAGTAAATAGAAAGATAAAAGTACAAAATCTAGTAATGATGAGAATCGAAACAACTCATCAAAGAGGAAAAGAAAGTACCAGGTTCAGTTATTGGGGGAGTTCAGGAAAATTAAACCCCCAACCTTTAATGGGGAGACTAAGACTAGAGATGAAGCAGAGCCTTGGCTCCTGGGGACATTGAAAGATTTTAATGTTTACGATTACTCCAATAATATGAAATCCCACATGGACATATACAACCTGAATGGAAAAGCTAAGATATGGTGGCAGGACTTAAAACTTGTTAAGGGACTAAAATGGAAAAATATAGAGTGGAAGGATTTCAATAAATAGTACATGTTTGAAAGTTACTTTGAAAAAAAAGACAAAAGAGTTCTATGAATTAAAATTAGGACAAATCGCCATGGAAGAGCTCATCAACAATCCCTTGGAATTATTGTGGTATGTATCGTACATCCAGGATGACAAGGTAAAAATTCAAAGTTTTTTGAGTTGTTTACCATTGCCGTATAAGGACATAATTGAAGTTGACATCCCCAAGACTCTTGAAGAAACATTGTAGAAAGCCATATTAAGCTATTAAAAGTACAAGTAGAAATTTTTAACTCCAAGAACATGGAAGGAAAAGAAACATGATATATTCAACCAACGTAAGAAAGGTTTCAAAATAGCACCTTTTAGGAGCATGAATATAGCGTATCGAGTGAACAATTACAAAAATCATCCAACAAATCAGAATGGGGATAATCCTTACAGTTTCATGAGTAAAAGGTCAAATGAGTAAGTTAAATGTCCCTTGAATTATTGGGGATGTGGTGAATGACACCTTTTAAGAAAATATCCAAAACAGAACAATACTAACATGATAGTGCACAATGTGCAATAGGATAGAAGAGTAAGTGACATTGGTAGAAGCATTCCAAAATATTATGTTGATCTAGAGAAACGATAGAAAGAACATCAATCAACAATGGTTTTTGTGTGGGCTTCTTGCTAGTTGTTGAGGAATAGATTTGTGAAAGCTTGGAAGGGAGATTAAAGGCTTTCATAGTTACATTCAACCACCATTGGACAACTGAATAAATAGGCTCTAAGCCCATTCTTGCTTGTTTTTATTTCCATGTGTTGTAAACTTGTATATTTTCTATGTTGAATGTTCTCTTCTCCAACTCTTACCCATTCCTCCTTCTCCCTCATTTACATCTTAGAATGTAAAAGTACTTTGTCTTTATTATGGCCTACTTTGTAAACATTATATAACAGTAAAGTTTGAACTTGAACTTTGAACCTACCTTTGAAATATTGACTGCATAGTACAACTCTTTGGTCACGAATATGATGTTCTGTTTCATTTTGTGGTTGATGTTGTGTATTACAATTTGTTAATATCTATTGAAACATGAAAAGTTGACGTTGCGGTTGATAATTTGATAACATTGTTATAATAGATAGATGATTGATGTTATATGTGTACTAAATGGTTACACTTTAATAATCACCATTAATCCAGTATTTAAAGATATTTTCTCATGTTTTCTGAAACTAATTGACATTTTGCATGTTCTCTAGAATATATATGCATCAAAATATATTAAAATATAATAATATAAAAAACGTTCTCGAAAGATTTTGAATATTGGCATTTCCCTCTCCTGCTTTGCTTTCACTCCCACTGATATAGGTCTATCCAAAGCAGAAATGTGAAGCCTGTAAATTTTCCAAAAACTGTTGTAGGAAATAGCAATCATGCCTTGGAAATTTGAACCATGGAAGTTATATTTTGTTCATTATCAGGAGAGTGCTTTCCATATACTTACTGAATAAGAGGCTTATGGGTGGTTTGATAGAGATATCACAAATAAAGTGACTGGGAAGAATGTAAACAATCTCCTTAATTTCTCATATGATATGATAAATACGGAAGTACACCAAATATCTTCGGGACTCCCAGCTTGTTACTTCCAAGGATATAAAATATTCCAAAATTGCATCAGAGAGTTGACCAACATTATACATATATAAGAGCCAACTAAAAAATTTACAAAATTGTTAACCAATTTTCCATTAAAGCAATGATAAACACAATGGCCACCCATGGAGACTCGTGAAGTGAACAGTGTTCTTAATGCATGAGCAAATATAGTTGCAAGATTTAGTTAAAATTAACTTGAATTGACCAGATGTTGGACTCACCTTAGACAGGTCCATATAAACCATGACAAAACAGGTTTGCTCATTCAAAAGGCATTGATGTATCTTTAAAAGGAAGTAAAGAGGAAAAAATGGCTAGTGACAATGCCAAATGGAATTATATTAGTGTAACTGGAAGAGGAAGTTCTCCCTTAGCTTTTGTCAATCTCAGAAATGACACAAAAGGTTTGGTCGTTCAATAACTATTGAAAACAATTTTAACTTTTCTTTTGTCTGAAATGAAAAAATGTGACCTAACAAACAACATAGACAGTGATTGTTGCACCACTACTAATGAAATTTATCTTGCGAACTAGGTGTTACCCCTCAATTTGACAGGGGTGTCCACAAAGCAGCATTAGCATGACTGGTTGAGTGCAAGTGCAGGTACCTGTGGAAAAAAAGGATATGGAAAGACTAAGGCATTTGTATTTCCCATGTTAACTTACATATCAAGGCTTCCACCTATGACAGAGGAAAATGAAGCTGAAGGACCATATGCAGTAGTCATGGCTCCAACAAGAGGACTTGCACAACAAATAGAAGAGGAGACTATTTGGTCATTATTTGGATATTAGAGTTGTTTCAATTGTTGGAGATCACATGATTGACATGGGTTTTGAGCCACAAGTTGTTGGATTTTTAGATGATATGCCTTCAAGCAACTTGAAGCCTGAGAATGAAGATGAGGAGCTATGATGATCACTTCACACAGAGTAATTTGTTAACAGAGGATATTATGGTCTTAGACACCCATACATACTGCTTCAGAGAATTTTGATATCATGTCAATGGATTATGTTTTGACCGTGCAGGTGTTCTATGTCGTGAACTTGATGGGGCTCCTCTTAATGCTCCTCCTATTGTTAAGGCCATTGCAAAGGACCCAGTGCTTTCTAAGTGCAAAATAATTGCAGAGCCATGGGACTATGGAGGCCTTTATTTAGTTGGCAACTTTCCTAGTTGTGACAACGGGGGCACAAAAAGTGGCTTTTTCTTCAAAGGAGAAAGAATGCTCTCAAAGCATTTTATGAGAAGCATGCAGACATTAGCAGTCCAGAGAAAGGACAGGCTATGAGAAGGCAACGCTTGCAGAGAGTGAAATAGTTGTCTATTAACTGCCAGAGATTATGTTTTTTACTTGAGATATTCCCTTTGGGGTATCATTACTATTTTGGTTGACAACTTATGACAGTTCACAAACATACTGCTTTAACTAATAGCCAAACAATGTTTCTTTGGGACTCTGTTTCAGACTTATGCTGGAAATGACAGACAATATCACTTGAGCTGTGTGCACCAGATAGTAAGAGTTATACTATGTATGTTTGGCAGTCATCCACAAGACGACCACAATATTTTGCAAGCTCAGCACATTCGAAATGATTCACATCTTATGAACTAGTTGCTGGAGGGAGATCCAACATTTGCACAGGCTGTTCTTGGGGATAACTTGGATCATTTTCAAAATAGTCTCAGACAACAACACCAGCAAAGGCTGCAGCTTGAACAAAAGATAAAAATAGGGAGAAATTTCACTCCTCAATGCAGTCCATTTGATGTTGAAGTGCAGAAAAGGATTGAAGAGGCTATTCCACAGAAAAGTGTTGATGAAAATTGGGAAGCTACACTAGAACATAATACAGAGGGTTTTTCACGGGTGGTCATGTTGCATGTTGACATGAAGGTCGAAGGTGTTCCTTTAAAGGGATTTGTGGACAGTGAAGCCCAGATTACGATAATATCTAGGAGTTGTGTGGAGCGTTGTGGATTTCCATGAATTTATTGACCGACAGTCGTGTGGGGGTATCCTCATGTCATGGCCATTTTTGGAGCGCAAGGTTAGAGTTGGCAGCTGGCGTGAAGTGCGGATTTACCTTCCCCTCTGAAAACGCGGGATTCACTTGTCTCATGAGTCTATTCATGCAGAACTGTCATTATGGAATGTTAAGGCTTAAGCAAAGATTATATTAAATACTTTAACAAACTATGAACAATAGTATACCAATGCATAGCGCATCTGAGAATTGACAGTTAATCACAGTCAAGGGGAACCAAAGTGTTTGACCAAATTCTTCAACCAATTGCAATAGATATTGTGGGTCAGAATTCAGATTTGTGAGGGCACTACCTTCAACAGGGCTTTCCATTAGATTCATGAATTTTTTTAGTGGTCTTATAAACAACTTGGGCAATATATATATCAGAATTGATGAAAATTTAGAAAGGGGCTTCACTATGTTCTAACTATGTAAACAACTATTAAAACAGTTTGCTAAGAATTCAATATGTCAAATTTACCCAATAAGAACAAATATTGAATCAAATTCATTATTTTTATAAGTTTCTTTGGAGAAATTATGTTAAATTTGCTTTTTCTTGTTTCTTGGTCATCAACAATAGATAAGGAAAATAAAAGAGTGATGCTTATTTCATATCAAGATGTACAAGGGCCTCTGCTCCTGGAAATGCTTCTCGTGTTGTTGAAAGTTGAAACTGCCACCCTCATTGCTTATTTCCATGTTCCACCAATATCATCCAAATGATATTCTTTTTTCTTTAAACTTGGTTCTTCCATAGGTAAAGAATATCCTGACAGTAGGTGGCCTACCCAAACATCTTCCTTCCTGCATTATAGCAAGGCAAAGACTATTTTATTAACTTGATAATAATTGAGAAATACTTCAAAAATGAAATCATAAATCACAAAAGGTAGTGGAATTCTCTAATGTTTTATCAGATTATATCCTAGCAAAGAAAATTTAATAACTCTGATCCTAGAATTCAGAAACATTTGTCAAGCAACGTGCTGCATGACAAAAGATATTGAAAAATTTTTACAATTTTGTTTTGGAGGTATAAAATTAGGACTTTATATCTTCCAAAATTTAAATAATTAAATTGTTTTATTGTCGTCCATAGTCTTTTTGCTCTAAAAACAGGGTCATGAGTCCTGGGAAACATTGAAATCTCACTCCTCAAAATATTTCTGAGTGTGAACCCCATTTTTTTATATCAAATGCCTTTGTATGGAGAATTCATCATAATAATAGGCGTTAAACAAAAAGTAAACAATTAATTGATGAAGCATCTCATAAAATTATCTTAGAAACATCAAAAAATGAATCAAGTCCACTTATGTCCATGAAAGTGACAAGATTGGACAACATCAAATAAGAAGAAAGCAAATTAGGGTTCCTTGGACCCCTATCTCATACTCAATAATCTATTTATAATATAATAGATATGGTGATTCCCCTGATAATTTTCAAAACACATATATCTTGGGTTAATCAAACGTGACAACTATCGGTTTGTGACCAAATAAGTACATATAGAATAAATATGCAATATAATATGCCAAGTCAAAGCTGTAAAATAAAAGGTAATATATGTGAATCTTAAACAAGAGTATGCACACATATTTGTTTGCTATGTCATATTGATATAATCCATTCCATATATATGATAAGATAGAGAATAAGTCTAGCATACATCATAAGGAAATATGAAATAATCACTGCTATGTCCAAAATGAGGTGTTACAACCCTAGCAAAAGCCAACAAGATTATAGTAGTTGAAGTTCACATGGAGGACTAGGCCTCACATGGTAGCAGACCCACAAACAACATTTGGCAGCCAACAACCAACCCGTGATTAACACTTAGGGAGACTTCAAGGATGTCATTTGCAAGAGATTCTATTGACTAACACTTATGGAGGCATTAAGGAGAACACATGTTGCCAATAGGCCTATGTATGCCAACAAGGAACACAAATGTGTGCTTGTTGCATGCCCAGGCTTCGTGTGTATGCCAATAGGGCACACACAAGTCAGTGTGCTTGTTGGAATGCCTAGGCTCCCTGTGTATGCCAACGAGGGCACACATAGGCCTGTTCCTTCCAACATGCTTGTGTGTGCCCCTATTGGCATACACAAGGATATTAGGTATTCCAACCAGAACACATGCTTGTTCCAACTTGTGTGCCCCTGTTGACATACACAGGGAGCTTGGGCTTGAGTTTTACTTCCCTTGGTGGATGGGGGTATCGCTTGTTCCTGTATTTTTTGAGATCTAAACTCAAAAGATGATCTTAATGACCAACTTTTTTGTTGTTTTTATGGTTTGACTATGGCAGTGTAAGGAATTGAAAATGAGTTAGAACAGATTCTTTAGGAACTTTCAAGTAAGCAAAGACAAATGGTGGACACTGTTTGACCTTAATTGCCAATTAAGCTATCAATTGATAATTGGTAACAAAGGGAACGTTCTGGAAAACCCTTGTAGATGTTACGATAGTTGTTGGGATAAGGTAGATCTTCCTAATTCACAACCACACTGAAAAATATCAAATCTACGACTTCCAGAGTCCACATGTGAACTCCTCTAATTACATTAGGAATTTCATGCGTGTATGGATATGGTTGTCCAGTATGAAGGGAGCTACTGATATGAGGAAATCAAAGCAATTATTCTCCTCACACATTCGGAGTGAGTTTCATAGCATTCTTTAACCTCCCTTCAGTTTTGTGATACTCTTTCTTTTTATTGTGGCGATGGCATAAAAAATTGTACTATGAATGTGATATCATATGTATATGGCATATATGAAGATATGGGTATGCATTGGAATTGCACAATTTGAGTTGTTTGTATGAAGTCTATGTCTTCTTGCAACAGTTTTTGGGAGTGAAACAACTACTGTCATTATAATGGCTAGTGAATGAGCCCACACTACTAAGAATGCAAATGGTCTAAATAAAGCACATAAGTGTGGAGGATACAATCTGTAGTTTCTAGCTGGCTTTATTTCTGTGGTTTTCCTAGTTATTTTTTGCAATAGGTCAACTCTAGGCAAGGAAAAGAGACATCTGCACACTTAATAAGGTAGACATGAAGTCAAACTCAACATCACAAAACCCATAGATGTTACCATATGGACACCTATACTCAGGTTATAAACAATAGCATACTGGGTATGATCTCAGCAAAATAAAGGCTTAGAGATGTCTAAGAATAGCCATGGCAAAAATAAAATCAAAGCATTTGCTAGTGATGCAGTGATGATTCTTCCACACGATCATAGATGCTTTTGATTAAAAAAACTGAGTGTGAAACAAAAGGAGAGGATCATCTAATCCATAGAGCATACTCCCTCCTCTTACACACTACACATGAGATTCTACACACTGATTTCCACCAAAATTCAAGAAACACCATTACAGATTCATATATATCTAATATTGTCAATATTTCTGCATGTAGGATTCTCAAACAGGGAGAATCTAGCATACGGTCATATAAAAAGAGTAATAAAAAAATAACATTCCATAAAATCCTTCTTTGACCTATCCACAATCAATTCTTTTACTGTAAACATATTTGCTGAAAACAAAAGTTAATGGAATTATCACAAATAGAAACTGATCACTAGGTTTTGGCAATAGCTGCAAACTGTTACTGATCAATTTCTTACACAAAAAAATGGCTAAGAACCTAGACATTAGCCATGTTCACATGCTCCGTGACATTGCAACTTTGTATAAATTATGTTGCATCTTTTACAAAAAAATTGACCTCCATTTACGAATTAGCTTGGCATCAGGTGAAATGCTTTTCAATTTTTTTTGGCTCTTCCAAGCAGAAAGGGATTTCTGCCTAACACTTTTGAGACTATATGACTCTTTCATGATGCAGATTGGACCCAGAGGTACTCCCTTCTTCAGTGCACTACCAATCGGAGTGGCACATAAGCTATGGGGTGGTAGGGGACTACAAGGCTTCCAGATAAAATTACTTTTCATAGAAAACCTAACCCCCTTCACACTTTTCTCACCAATCTTACCACACCTATTGAATATGCTAGGGCCGGTTGATGAACTTGGAACTCTAGCCACCTTGTGCTATACACTTTTTACCCTTTTCCTTTTCTCCGACCTAGTGTTTGAAGGAGATACTGGATATTCCAAAGACATAACATGTGAATCATATTGATCAATACTATCACCTAGTTCTGTAGCAACTTTCTCAAACTCCTGAAGATTTGAGATCACCAAATTGACAAATCCCATGAAATCCTGAAAGCCACTATCAATGGATGGCATGCTTTGGTCATTATTTGCACCATCATCTGTGTTGACTACACTATCATGAAAAAACATGGACCGCCTATCTATCTCCCATCCCATGGTTGGAAAGATTAATGGTGAGAATCTTAGCAAGATCAATGAAGTATACTAGGTCTTTGTGCCATCCAGTTGCATTTGAAGAAAGAATTTCAAAGCCTCGTCAGCGATACCTTTATGGGCATACCCTGATATCATCAAATCAATTGTAATCAGGTTAGGCTGAGCACTTTCTACTTGCATTCGATGAAAGAGATTCAAGGCCTCGTCACACTGCCAACTGTATGAATAGCCTGTAATAATAACACTCTATAACACCACATCTCTTTCAGTCATTCTGTCAAACAACTTGCATGCATCCTCTAAAATACCACATTTGCATACATATCTGTGAGCGCGTTACCCAAACAAATCCTGGAGATCATATCCCATTCTAAGAATGTAACCATGTACCTTGATGCAAAATCTTGAATTTCAGACTTGTCTCTGAAATCTTGGAATTCTAGTCTCTATTATCACGGTTTTAAATCAAAGTAATTCATTGTTTTTAGAAAAAATTGCAGGGTTGCTTTCTTTCATTTTTGAGACTGAGCATAAAACAAATTACCACCACAATTAACAACCAAACCTTATTTCCAACAATGGTATACTTAAGCCTGGACATATTTAGAAACTACTAAACCAGATATGGCTTCTTCTCGCGGGATGTATTTGGCATGCTTGACTTCCTCTTCACGAGCAACAAAGCAAGTAGATATGGATGTAGCCTACGCAGTACCTTTATCAATAAGCTCAGTCAGGAACTCATTGATTTGGTGATCAAACGTGGTCATGGCCATAGTAGTCTATTTGGGAGCCATGGACTTTCCAGAGACTTTGTCGACAGAACAGTCATACGTAATAGAAACAAAAGAAACAACTAGTTCCTTCAGTTTGGATACAAAATCCACCCTAATGCCATCTAATTTCTCCTCATTGCTAGCAACAATCTCTCACTTATGCTGAATATAGAGAGTGTGGCATTCCTCTCTAGGTTTGGTTAGTTGAGAAGTTGAAGCTAAAAGTTTAGAACTTTGTGTTAGTAGGTTTCACTGCAATAGCCTCAAGGAAAAGACAGTAATGTAAAATCCAGTTATGCTGAGATTTGTAGACTCATTTAGTATGTAAAGCAAGTCTATGGGTAACCATGCGCCTTGTGATGTAAATGGAGTGACAACTACTTGTTTAATAAAAAAAGTCTATTCCAACAATTGAACTTATTTCTTTTATAGATGTAGGTACTATCACATAAATATATTATTTTATGCCATCAATATTACCTCTTGTTAAAGGATGTTTCAAATTATATTTTATTATAACATAAAGTTAAATTAGGAATTCTTTTGATATAAATATTTGTTTAGTACTTTGTAATGGAAATCTAAAATGTTAGAAATTCTAAAAACTTACAATCAATCCAAAAGTTTGCAACAACCAGCACAATAAATTCTAAAACACTTGCCTGCATATCCCTAAGCATACATTTTCCTATTCGATAAAAAGGGTCAATGCTGCTAACATGCATTGCACATTAGACTTCCGAAGAACACATTTTCCTTGGGAATTACCCTCATTTCATTGGTTCTTAACACAATTTCTCTCTCCAATTCTACAAATTTAATTTCTCATGCTAAATTTTCCATTGGACAATATCTAGGAGAAAATAATAACATGCAGTGATCCACAGATAAATCCCTCAAATTAGAAGATCATATTATGTGTTCAAATCAGATAAGTTATGTCTTTATTCTATATAAAGGTCTTATACTCAGTTTTATATTTTTGTTCTTTTTCACTACGTAAATAATCTAGAACCAAATAATATGCTTATGCATCACCACAAAGGAGGTGGCTAGCTATGGATGAGCTATATTATAGAGATGGATATATTATTTATCAGGAGATTTAAGATATCAGGCAAACATTATAAATATTTCCCAAACAGAAACTGTGCTTTGCACAACTAAGGCATCCTTGGTTCATTTGATATTTATATGAAAGTATTATACCTATTACAGAACCAGAAAAAAGACAAAAGTATTCCCCACTGCTAAACAACTACCTTTTTCACTAATTAAAAAAATATTTGATTGGTCCCTAATACCTATAGTTTGAACATTCTTTCTTGGCAGGATATATATGTCCACTAAATATATTTATATTATTCAGCAGTCCTTTCAATTCACTGTGGCATTGCCAGTTTCAAGGCTGTTTATAGGGTGGAAATTATTGGCCATTTCAAGTTATCTGGGAGTTTACTATCCATTTTAAGCTGGCAATTTATGAACTGTTCAAGAAGCCAGCCCTGAATGTTAACTACCATTTCTTAATTCTTTATGGTGGTTTAGATTGGGTCTTGAATTTTGAAAAAAAGATACACATTTGCAATCCCATAACTGCCATTTATGTATAAATTGTATGTGAAAAAACATATATAAAATAAGGTGAAAAATAATTCTTGAGTAAGAATTTTATCATGTACAGAAAGATCTAGAAGCGGTTTCTGCAAACTAAATAGTATATGTTACTAAATGTATTTCTCTATGGAATTGCTTTTATAATTTTCTATGTTGCACCTTGTGATAGCCAGAATGCTCAAGGAAATATGAATAATTATAATATCACTCAGTCAATTCTTGACTGGCCCACTCCAAAGAATGTGAGCTAGTTGAGGGGATTCCAGATGTTGTGCAACTTCTACAGGGGATCTATCCAAAATTTGGGAGCCTTATGAAACTCTTCGCTGATCTTCCAAACAAGGATCAACTAAAATGGCAAAAGCAATAGAAGACACATTACAACACATGAAGAAGGTTATATCCAAGTTCCAACAATTATTTGAGCATATCTCACAGCTCTTTTAAGTGGAATGTGATGCTTCAGGCACCAGCAGAGGGGATGTGCTCATGCAAAATCAGCATCTTATTTCTTTGAAAGAAAAAATTTGATTGATAATTATGAATCTATGATAAGGAGAAGTTGGCCGACATATGATATAGAAAAGTTCAAACAATATTTGTTTAGGTGGCACTTCATTTATCTAAAGCTCCAAATAGACCAGCAAAAATTGAAGTATTCTTATACCAAAGGAATCACCAAGATGACAAGACGTCTACTATAAAAGATGTGTTTACAGTTCACATGCCCAACTGATGCCATGCACCTAACAGTTCACATGCCTGCAGTAAAGTGTGTAAAAATATCGATAAGAGCATGGTCCATGGAATGCAAATTCAAGGTTGGGGTTTTCATTAGCCCAACATACCATTTCACAAGAATTTTAGGGTTTTTAGGCACTCCCACCAAATCCAGATTTACACATTATTCAAAAAAAAATTCAAGCATTCCTTCAAGCAATTGGCATTCATTCTCTACAAATCTTACCTGATTAACTGATATTGATCTGAATCTAAATCAATCAGTTATGATCTCAGAATTCTAAGATGAATGTACAAAAATTTTCCAAAATCAAAGTAGCCCTAGCAGGCTTAGTGTTGCTACCATTTGTTGTTGCCATGTGGAGTGTGAGCTACTGCTGAGTCTTGTAGCAGCCTTTTGCAACTAACCCTAACCACCCGTAGCAGCCCACTATAGCTGCTCGTGACAACCAAGTCTATTAATTCTACTATAGGTGACCTGCTAAGTGCTGCTGCTGCCAATCGTGACCATCAACGGGGGCTGTAGCAGACTGCTGCTGCTACCTGTGACCATTAGCAGGGTTGTAACAAATTGTTGTTGCTACCTGTGACCACTAGGTCTGTTGATGTTGTTGTAGGAATTATTGTTGCTACCTGTGACCACTAAGTTTGTTGATGTTGTTGTAGATGACCTGCAAACTGCTACTGCTGCCAATAGTGACCATTAACAAGGGTTGTAGCATACTGTTGTTGCTACCTGAACACTAGTAGGGTTGTAACAAACCGTTGTTGCTACCCGTGAGCACTAGTAGGGTGCTACTACTCAATTAGGTCACCAATGAGGGTGTTGTTGCTTAATTAGGTCACCACTGAGGGTGTTACTTCAACCCTAGTCTCCATGTAACCCTGTTGTATGTTGTTGTTGCTTCCCTAGACCACCATCGCCTATTGTACATTGTTGTTGCTTCCCGTTGGCTGTGAGAAGCCCTAACAACCACCCCATGTTCTGTTGTTAATGCTACTGTGAGCTGTGAGGATCCCTAGCAACCACTGTGACTATTGTGTGCACCTGTTGGAGCCCTAACAAAGCTCGGGGGGTATAAAGGATAGCCCTAACAGGGCTTAGGTGCATAGAGGGTGACCTTAGTAGGTCACCCATGAGCTATAGAATCCCCAACAAGAGCTAGGGTGCACAGTAGATCAGCCCTAGCAGGGCTCAAGGGTGTTGCAACAGACCCTAGTTTGGTTAGGGTCTCATGGAATGTACCAACGAGAAGAAGGAAAGAGTTTTAGTGTTGTTGTGAGCTTGTTGACTGCCAACCGGCTTCACACTGAGACCTGTTGTAGCCCTAGACCACCGTTGAGGGTTATTACAACTGCTACGTATAAACACCATAGTGACTGTAGTGTGACAAGAGAAAACCAAGCAAGCATAAATGTTGCCACTGTTGAAGAAAGAAAAAAACACCAGCCACCAAAATTATCTCTGTCAACCTCAGGCAGCGAGTAGAGGAGCAGTCAAGTGTTGAAGTATTGTATCTATGAGATGAATTTCAATTGTCCTTTATTTATAGTCTATCAACATTTAAGTTAGTTCCACATAATTAGAAGTTTACATTAGGGTTTAACTTATTTTTCATCTTTGACCCTTTGAATTTAATCTTTTGTGGTACAAAGGTCTTTTTGGTGTTTTGACTTGTGCCACTTGGTCCTTCTCTTGATGGTCTCATTGACCAAGGATAGGGTTAAATGGTCCTCCAAGTATTTTTGTGGTCATAACAAGTTGTCTCAAGGGTCCATGTGGTTCTTTCATACCCACTCAAAGTACATCTTCATAAATAAGGAGAATTACTAAATGCTTTATCTTGATCTCCTTGTGCCACCAAGATCGGGTGTTAGGTTTTTCAACCAGGGGTATATAGTCCCTCGAGAAGGTCTCATAGCCCATAGATCAAGGAGAGGAGTGCATCACTTGTCCAAACCCACAAGTATAGGGCTTACGGTGATGCCTGGTAACTAACCAGGTGCCTCATCCCCAGGCTGCATCAAATGACTCAATGTCAAATACTTGGTAACTGACCAAGTGCCTCCATTGTCCAGGAGAATTTCCCTAAGCCCCAGGCTTGGATCCCAGTCCCAAACTAGGTTAAATTCCTGGTTGTTGAATTTTAGCATTAGCATGAATTCTTAAAATTTTGCAGACTGTAAGATAACAAAAGACAAGTGTAGTAGAAACATTAACAACATCACACACATTGAACAAAGTAGTTTTTCACGGGGAAACCTTTAAAGGACCAAAATCCCCCAAAATCATTACTAATTCATCTCCTAAATGATATGACTAAGTTTCTCAATAATTCTCAAACCCTAATGGGTTTGTACCACAAATAAAAAATCTACGAAAATGTATTTCATGCAAAAATCATATTAGGGCTTTCTGCCCTATATCTTCTAGTTTCCTGAAACTTCCAGAATGGTTGCCCAAAATTTACTCTGCCTGCCCGAATCTACCCAGACTGAGACTGAACTTGCTCAAGATCCCTGTGTGATCCTTGTCAACCTGCCCATGATCTTGGTCAGCCTGCCTGTGATCCTGTCAGCCTGCCCATGATCCTGCCAACCTACCTGAACAACCTGCTGCTGCCCGAAACTCTCTATGTACTTCCCAAGCCCTCTTTCTGAGCCTTGTCTTCCTACCCGGAGGTCTGTCTGTCCTGCTTGAATTTCTGTCAGCCTGCTTGAAGTTGCTATTTGTCCTAACCGGACCTTGTCTGCCCTGCCTGAGCCTCACTGCTACCTGCTGAAAGTCTATAGAAGGAAAACTATGGCTGCCCGAGGGTGGTAGCAACCTGCCCAAGGGTGTTGGCAGTTGCTCAAGGGTGTTGGAAGCATGCCTAAGCCCTACTAGGGCTTGGTGTGAGTGACAGAGGGTAGAGGGAGGTGCCTAGAGAGGAGATCTAGCCTACTCATGAATAGACCGAGACTGCCCGTGAGGAAAGAAGGCTGCCTGTGAGAATTTTGAAGGTGATGTGAGGGTTTAGAAGAAACCCTATCTCATGAAGAGAGAGAAGGAGTTGTTGTTGTTCATCAATAGTGAAACCCTATTTTAGGACTAGACTGTAAAATAATGGGTTCCCTATCTATAATCCTCCATGCTAGGGAATAACCACAAAAGATGTCCTTCTCCACAATGTCAGCAAAAATCTTCCTTGAGTAGCTATAGGATCATGACCAAGTGTGTGTAACAAAATGAAATGGATTGATCTTCTTTATATCCTTTGAATCACCTATAAGTGGACCAAAAATTAAAAGAACAAAATAATTTTATTTTATTCTTTTATCTTTTTGACTTTTACCTTTAGTGGTACTAAAGGTCTTTTTGCACTTTCACTTTGACTCTTTAGTGGTACTAAGGGTCCTTATGTATTTTTGACTTTTACTTTAGACTTCTTCAAGTGCCCTGTGGTCAAAACAAGTGGTCAAGGTGGTCCTTCATCCCCACTCAAAGTACATCATCATAAACAGAGAGAATTACTAATGCTTTTATCTCACACTCTATGTGACACCAAGATCCGGTACTAGGTGTCTTAACAAAGGGTAGCTAAGCCTTGGAGAAGATCACAAAGCCCACAGATCGAGGGTCAAAGTGTCTCACATGCCCAGACTCGGTTTGGGGCTTATTGTGATATCGTTGTAATAGACCAGGTGCATTAGCCATAAACTGCATAATTTGACCCAAGGTCAAACACTTGGTAATAGACCAAGCGCCTCCATTCTCCCAAAGAATGGCCCTCAGTCTTAAGCTAAGTCCCCCAGTGCTAGACTGGGTCATCTTCTTGTTAACTGAATAGGCTCCTCCATTCAAAGAATGGCCACTTAGCTCTAGGTTGAGTCCCCCGATGCTGGACTGGTTCCACATCTTGGTCCCTAACGATATGTCTTCATTCAACAAAATGGTCACACAACTCTAGGCTGAATCCCCCAGTACTGGACTGGTTCCACAACCTGGTCCCTAACCAGATGTCTCCATTCAATAGAATGGATACTCAACTCAAGGTTGAGTCCCCCAGTGCTGGACTGGTTCCACATCCTAGTCCTTGACCAGATGTCCCCATTCTCCTAAGAGAATAGCTCTCGATGTTGCTAAGGAAAAATCAACACTGGTAACTGACCAGGTGCCTCCACTCAGTGAATGGAACTCATCTCTAAGCTAAGACCCCCAGTCCTAGACTAGGTCAAATTCCTGGTAACTAACCAGGTGCCTACATTCTCCCAGAGAATGGCCCTCAGCCCCAGGATGAGTCCCCCAGTCCCAAACTAGGTCAAATTCTTGGTAACTCACCAGGTGCCTCCATTCAAAGAATGGACCTCAACCCCAGGATGAGTCCCCTAGTCCCGGACTGGGTTAAATTCTTGGTAACTGACCAGGTGCCTTTATTCAAAGAATGGCCCTCAGCACCAGGATGAGTCTGTCAGTCCTAGACTGGTTCAATTTCCTGGTAACTGACCAGGTGGCTCCATTCTCCTAGAGAATGGCTCTCAATGTTGCTTACAAAAAAATCAACATGATGATCATCATGAGATCTTTTTGAATAGAGACAAACCATGAACTTGGATAGTGTGATACCAGTTTGGGAAAGAATAAAGTGGTATTTTCCCCTTTGATTAAATGCTTTGTTCGTTAAAATTCATTGTGAAAAATCATATGATCAAGTGGAGTGTTGTTGAAGATGGCATTAATGATGATAACAATGATGGCGACGATGATGATGACAATGATGATCATGAGAATGATGACAACGAAGACGATGACAATAATATAGTTTAAGATGATGACAATGATGACAAGAGGAATGGTGATCATGACAACGAAAAAGACAAGAACAATTCATCATCATAGTAATCATTATACCTATGACATTGGAAATAATGAAAATGGGTCAGATACTAGTCGTTCCACACACATTTGTTGTGAAGATCGTGTCCCCTTTTCCAACACTCAATAATTGCATGTATTGCTTGATGTTTCCCCTTGACTCCTCAAATTTTCTATTACAAGTGAATTCCAATCAAAATAACAATAGAAAATGGAACTAAAATTTTATGTTGAGGCCAACTAAGGAGAGGAACACCTATAAACCATGCGGCATACAATGGAAAAATATCAAAACTGTCATGGGCTTAAAATTGTAATAGAAGAGACATCATCAAGCAAAAGCACAAGGAACTTGAGTTTGGTGAATCCTCGTAGGGTAGCGTAAATGATACGAGTACACAGGGGAAGTAAGGGGAGTAAAAAATGGCAATGTTGACTCATAAGCAATAGAAATCATACATTCCAACAAGGATTACCTGAGAACCATATAATGATCCCATGGAAAATATTCCCATGGGAGAGCTTGTTCGTTTGGTGACCCAAGTCCCCACAGAAGGCCAATGAGTCATATAGAAATTTTATGGACCGATCTTTTCTAAAAGAGGATTTTAATGCTCGTGGACCATGCACATTATTTGAAATGACCATACTGACACTATAAAGGGAGTATTTGGCCTACATGTATTAGATAGGTGCCATTGCACTAAGGATTGTTATTGAGGCCCTACCATTGTATAAGGAAGAATTGTCCTAAAAAGGGATTTATGGCTCATGGACCATGCACACACCTCAAAACTACCATAGGAATTGTAAAGAGAATCTTTGACCTAGAGGTTTCATACAGGTGCCACTAAATGGTTGTGTACGTCAAGGATAGTTTTTAGGGTCACGAACATGGTTCAAAAAGGAAAACAATGTATTGGGGCCTAAAATAGGATTTTATTGTTCATGGAACATGCACATAATAAAAAACCACAACACAACCCAAGTAGAGTGAATAATTGTCCTACATGGATCATATTATTGTTGTTAGAATATTTCAAATGACATGGATGGTTCTTAGGGCCTTTTGTAAGGTTTAGGAATAAACAACGAGGATGTAAGCCCTAAAATATTCATCTTTATGTCTAGTGGACATGCACATGGTTCTATATCACCTCACATTTCTTGTAAATGGAATCTTTTGCTTTCAAGTGGGATATAGGTGCCATTACAATGTTTTTAGCATAGATTATGGGTCTTGGTTCCTTAACCATGTTACACAAACTAAATCCAGGGTATTTACTATTATGCACGAAAGTAATCTTTTAGGGCTAATGCATCGAGAATGGGGCTATAAATTGTCTTAGTAATTATCTTTCCATGCATAGGTTTAGAGGTTTGGAGGTAATATTGGTTGAGGATAAGGAATAAGGGATATGATTTCATAATGTTTAATAAAACAAAGATACCTTTGAAGTGACAACTATGATATAGGCTCCTCATCGAAGTAGCAACCACCTGGTGTAGTTCTCTACTGAAATAGATTGGACCTCTAATCCACACTGTTTTAGGATGCTACCCCTCATTAATGGCTAGACAACGTCTATGTGTTTGGATACTACCCGTGAGAGGATCAAGGGATAAAATTGGATAGATATAATAGCTACCTAGTACAATTGCCCTTTGAAATAGAATGCTTTTAGTTCACACTGCTTCGGGTTGCTACCCCTCATCAATGGCAGGAAAATGTCTACATGTTTAAATACTACCTGTAAGAGGATTAAGGGTAAACTTGGATTACAACTTAGTATAACCCCAAATCTGGAGCACACTTGCATCCTCAAACAATTAATTGATAGAAAACTACAAATTCAGAGAATTTATCTAACTTACAGGAAACCATTAAGTATTATAGGAATTCATCGAGCATTACTAGAATTTATATTGAAAGGAATTTGATGGCACAACCTCAGATTCTTGAATCTTTTGTATGAAAATACCCAGGTTTATAAATGCACACTCTGTTCTGGAACAATGGCCTTCAAATGAATCCCTAATCAACAGAACTCTGGCTACATCGCACCACCAAGGTGATTACGTGTAACTTCAACCGTAATCTGGATAAATTCCACAGATGGATTCAATGTCCAGAGCTACCAATGATTTGCAAGTGCTGAGACGAACGATTCTTTTTCTCAGATAGATTTTGAAATGCCATTCCTCAGTCATCAATGATTTGGTGTTCTCCTCAAGCTGTGATATTGGATCGGAGTTCTAATCTGATCATTCTTCAAATGCTACACCCACGATCTGACCTGAGAAACTCCACAGATCCATTAGTATCTTCCTCCTCTCTTCAGAGACCGTTTGATCATCCTTGCATCGAGCCCCTCCTGGAAGGATCAAGGTAGTCGGGTCGGCATATTGGGGAAAAGGTTTTGTTTTTTTTTTCTTTCTGTTTTTGTGGTTTCATTTTTTTTGTTTTTGCATTTTTATTTTGTTAAATTTTTAAATTTTATTTATTTTTGTTTATTTTATATATTTGTCTTTTATATGAATTTTTTTTAAGAAGACTAAACAATTTTTATTTTCGATTTTCTTAATTTTTCATTAGGGAGTACTTGAGTTGTTTTCCTAGATTTTAGGAACTTACCATCACATACCTAGTTTCCATCAATGTGAAATTAAACCCTTCCAAAGGGTTCTAGTCCTTTTTAGAAGTGTAAAATTAAAATTGCTTTTAAAAATAAAAAATTTATCCTTCTAATTAAGAAGGGCATAATTTATATTGACATTTCAAAAGAAGGGCAACATTTGAAATTACCCATCCATATAAATTTCTCAAGATGTTGAAATTCCTATTTTATAAAGTTCAACTCATCATTCAAAATACTAGAAATATGATCAATTATAATCACTTACTCACTCATGTCGTGCACTCAATTCTTAGTTGTGCAAGATGACCAGTAAGCATTGATTACTACGAGGCACTAGCCATCGAGATGTGACTCTGACTCTCAAGTCACTTGGGGTTGCAATCTAAAGTGTGGCAATGTGTCAACAACTACGACTATAACAAAAAAGAACAACTACGAGTCTACTACTAGGCCCGAAGCGAGCTCAAAACTTTGTGGCTACTACCTATGTGAATCTCGCTATCAATGTCCACTCTTTTTTCATATTTGGGTCTTGATAAATACAATATCTTGGTTGAAGCTGGAGTTTCTCTTTTGTAGTCGGCTATGATATTGTCCTTGAGGTTGTTGCTTGGATGAGATTAAAATTGTATTTTTTTCTAGAGAATTGAGAGTCCTGGAAATACTGCACACAGGCAAATTAATTTTTATCAATCATTGATATGATAGAGTTATACTTATCAAAACCAAGAAGCCTATTTTTTTGCAAGTAACTCTATAGCTAAAGTGTTTGGATTGTCCAAAGGAGAGAAAGTTGCAAAAGTGCTTGTACAATTGGTTATAATTTATAAGAGATGGTATATGTACTTCTATTGATTTCTAGTTCAATCATTATGGATCTCTTTTATCATTAACAAATCAAATAAGATGTGTTACTTGAACTGTGACAAAGGTGTGAACCAACATTTCCTTTGTTCACTGTATTACTGAAAACTTTAAAGTATATATTCTGATGGAAATTGATATATGTCTCTTGTGGTTATAAAAAATGTATCAGCTGCATTTTCAAGCCAACTATTTTATTGTGGACACTGAAAATATTTAACTATAAGTTGATATTCTCTTTGCAATCTTATAATGACATTCATCTGAAAATGGAATGATAAGTGGAGACAGCCTCCTACCCTGGTTATCAAAGTTCTATGGAGCACTTCAGGGGTCCATTTAAACGATAACTTTTTTGCATTGCTCTTTGGACAGTGAATATTCTATCTAAACTGACATGGGAAATTGGTGGCTGTATGCAGCCTTTTCTTTTTATGGTGATAAAAATTGCTAACTTGTGTATGCATGGATTTTTTAGAACACGTGTGGTGCTAAAGAAATCTGGAGAGGTTCTAGATTTGGTGCCGCCTCAAACTAAAGTTCATAATCTAATTTTTGGGCGAACTTGGATTGATTCACCTGGTGAGATGGTGCTGACAAATTTGACCACAGGAGATAAAGTGGTGCTGTACTTTCAACCATGTGGCTAGTTTGGGTATGAAATTGATCCTGTTTATTTTTCACTTTCTTTATCTGTAGGGACTTGAGAATAAGATGTCATGCTTAATCTTTTCTAGAGATTGGCATTGTCTCTTCTCAATGCTATTGATTGATTATGCAAAGGTCATTCCAAAGCTATAGTACTTCCAGAGCTCTCCACGTTTGTGATTCTTGACATGATATTATTGTACCTACATACTTTTCAAAGCACTGGTTGGGAACAAACCTACTTGCTGTAATCTATATGAACTAAAGAAGAAATATGTTTCAAATTATTTACTTTTCAGAGTCTGGGTGGGCATCATACCTATTTGCCATAATAAAATAATCATATATTATCATAATGTATATGTAATAAAGGAGATAAGATAAGATAATTTTGTTAATGTTCAAACAAGTGACCACAAAGTTGGTCAATGGGACTCAAAAGTACATCCAATGTGAGTAATTGCAAGCAGAGAAAGAACTAACTAATTATTCAATAGAACTGCAGGAAGTAGTGCAGATACAAAATCAAGAACAAAACCATGTTAAGCATACAATGTTGTTGTCTAGACATTTGGAGAAAGTATATAGGTGAGAGAAAGAGGATGGTTTCATCTGAGTCATCGATCAATGAGGGAACCAATGCACTGCCTGATGTTGTCGTCCGACGAATATCCAGGGATGAGGGGGCTTGGCTATGAAATCATGGGGGAATACCTGGAATCTCTAAATGGAATATTGGCTGCTTGAACAGACATGGAGAGCAGTATTTTGTGTAGAGTGAATCTGGCCCTGGGACCTCTGGATACTGTTGTTGATCTTGTGTGTTTGATTATGATTTTATTTATGGCTCCCTCTTCCCCATTCCTCAGTCATAGTGTTGTTAAGTGCGCTTTATTTTTTAATATGACTTTAATTTATGGTTATGGATTTCTTGTTTTGTTTTAGCTTACAGAAATGTCCAGAAGATTATTAGTCTTGTTGATACAGCTTCTAGTCTTACCTTAGTTGTGTTAATAATTTGTTACTTTTGAATTTGCTTGTTCTATCCTTGTCTTCCATTTATCTTCTAGTTAATTTATTTAATGAAGATCCTTTAACTGTATATGCCACTTGCCCATGTTACTCATAACAAAGTTTTGTTCTTATGGATTTGGAGCTGATATTTCTTCTACATAGGGAGTGCAATGCTCTTATCAGATATGCCTCCAAAATGTTAGATGTTACTGTCTCATGCTTTCATGAAGAGTATTCAATTTAACTTTAGAAATAATTTCAAGCATATGATATGTTTTATGACATCCTCTATCCTTTAAAATTTTTAACGACAAAACAAAGTTAGATGGATTTGGGATGATGGACCATGGCATTAAGCATAAATGATAAATTAGGAATTATGGGTAGGAAAGCCCCCTTGTTGTTGATGCCTTGGTGGTCAACCAGTTGATTTCCTCTATGAATAATGACTCCATGTGTTCAATGGTCTAATCTAATGTTGGATCAACATCCTCCAACTCAATAGCTGTATAATCATTACAGCGTTAAACCAAAAATGTTTTCAATTGAGAAATAAAAAAATGGAAATACTAAAGTAAACATTGAGAATGACTAAGTGAGACATCAAAAACTAAGTGAGAAAAATCTTGGAGCTTACCTCTTGGGTTCTCCAACAACGTTTGAATTTGATTATGGAACCCTTCAATCTCCTCTCCAAGTTCTCACAAATCTCCTTAACAACTAAAGAATCCCACTCAAAACCATGACAAAGATGAGTGAAATGAGTGATAGAATGAGAGAAAATGTAGCGAAACAAGGCTTTTATATGCCCCTAAACCATAGCCATGAGGTGTGGGGATTACTAGGGCCTTCCTTAGGCTCCACATGTAATAAAAAGTGAAAAAGTCCCAAGTTGGCACATGGGAGTGCTTTGGGAGAGTTCTTTTAGTTTTGGAACAATCAATGGGTTCAACTTTAGGAGTGTGCGACTTGGGAGTGCCAAGTGTTTGATTTGGGAGTAAATACTTAGCTCCAACTATTGTAGGTGGTTTCATTGGACCATGCAAATCAACATGTACTAGGTCATTCTAGAAAATGCAGAACATGGTAAATATTTACCCATGCTTTCATACCTTTTAATATGCACCATGAGAGTCATACACCAGCTGCATAAATGAAATAATATTTAACCACGATTCCAGTGACTACAGGTGCCATGATCTCTTGGCAGATCATGTAAATTGCATCACAGAGATGTAATCACATATAGGGTTTCTACAACTGCAAAGGTTCTATAGTTTTGTGAGTTAAGGGTTTTTTGGATGGAATATTTCTTGTTTTGTTATAGTTATTAGGATATGTTTTTTACTATAAGCCCTGTAAAAATGTCAAGTAATATTGAAAAGAGAAAATATAAAGATCTTAAGATTTTTTTTTATCAAGATAGTAATTTATTTTAGATTATGAGAAGAACTCTTTTCTTTCCCCCCAAAAAATGCAATTCCTTGATACAACTTCATTTTATTAATGCAATTCGTTGATACAACTTTGTTTTATAATATAAAGTTGTTTTTAAAGTGCTTAAAAAAACCATAATCCTGGTGGTCAAAAAGACGTGCTTGCTTATCATCTCCTTTCTTCGTTGTCTTCTGGAGTTTATTCATCTTGTAGTTACTTAACCTTTGAACTTTCACCAGGTAGGCAGTGACCCCACTAAACTAAAATCCCTTGTGGTGGCCAAGAATGCTAACCTGAGTGAAGAACGATGTGAGATGGTGTGTAAACAAAGGCGATTGAAAGAAGCCATGCACATTTTGCATTAGATGGACGAACAAGTAGATTGATCTGCTTATCATTCTCTTTTGTAGGTATGCCTCATTAACAGATCTCTGCCTAAGGCCAAGTTGGTCCATGCTCACATCATCCAAAGTGCTTTCAAATTTAATTGCAATAACATGGCTCTGCCCAATAAACTCCTAAGCGTGTATGCCAAGTGCGGGAATTTAATTGATGGTCACAGGTTTCTGGAGCAAATGCCTTGGCGAATTGTGGTCTCGCGGAGTATCATGATTGCAGCTTACTCTAGGGCTATCCATGGCAAAGAAGTGTTGACACTTTTGAATCAAATGCAAGGAACATGTATTCTCCCCAATCAATTCACTCTATCCAGCCTTCTCCCAGCATGTACTCACTTGGAAGTAGTGGCAGAGGTTTATGAAGAAATAGTCAGAAGTAGGTTTCACTCTGAAGTTTTTGTGGGGAATGCCCTTCTTTCAGGGATGATTTTAGGGGCGAATTATAGGCCACTGGTGAATTTTAAGGGGTGCCCCAAAAAAGATGGGCGAATTTTTAATATTAAAATGGTTTTTTTTAATTTAATAAATTAGCCCATATTTCATATTTCACGATTAACCTCTGAAAATTCATAAAACCTAATTTCGCAAACCCGTAGATGGGAAAATCTTGACATTCGCCCCGATTTCTTCCGTAATGGAGGTGAATCGCCAAAAATTTACAGTTTTGGAGGATAAATGAAGATGATTCGCCCAAATTTATGGTAGATAGGTTAAAAATTAGGTATTTCGCCCCTATTTATGGATTTATGGGTAAATTTGTTTTAGTTCGTCACTGATTTGTAGGCCCTGGATGTTCATGCATTGGGTATGGAGCAGCACAATATTTGGGTCTGCTTTAGGTGAAAATGGATGGCACAGGTCTGCTACATCAATTTCCTTCGAGAGTTTTCCTTACAGGGTTAGCCAGGAGACTGGGTTCACGATCCGTGGATGGATAAGAAATTGACTTGCCTGGATTATAGAGCAGTTGGAAGTGGATGGTCACAAAGATTGTTGTTCAAAGCTTCCTTTGGATACGGGAAATTTAGGAGGAAGAATGAACGATGATCAAATCTCATTTGTCATTTGATTGCACTTTACCCATTTAATTTTAGGGATGATGCTCCGTGCAATTCACCCATGCTCAAATTCTCTCACTTCTTTGTGTTTTCCGAACCAAAGTGGTTTCTTCCCAAAATATCCTGTGGGGAAAACCATTTTTAGAACAACATTCACAGTCGATTCAAGGAAAAATACTAATAGATATCGGGAAATGAGGAGATATGGGAGTAGGACAGTGGTGTCGGCTATTACCAACGAAGAAGGCAGAGACAAAAGAGGAAAGGAGTGGAAAGGAGTGTTGCCCATGGTGGGTGTTCAAGAGTTAATTGGAGAGAAGTTCTTCAGAATGGTGGCAGGGGCTACTTCTACCCCTATTGGGCAATTCATTGCTTCTCCCCAAACTTTTCTTCATTCTTTGGATCCAAGAGTAAAGCAGGTGAGTTTCTGTTTTTTCCATTTGTTGATGTGATTTTCAGTTGGCACAGAATCAATAACAATATTGCAAACTTAGGAAATTGCTGTGAGGGTAGTTAAGATCATTAAGGAAATTTAGCTGGACGTGACCTTTGTGTTGGATTGTTGATAGATTGTTAGCAATCAGAATTTCGCATCAAAACCATTCAAAATGCTCTTTTCAGAACAACTGGATTTTATAAATGTCAAATATTTCATTTCATGAGAAGATGGATGCAGAAGATGGCCTATATTTTAAATCTTGCCATTAGGTCAACGCCACTTTCCAATTACTTTGTCTATTACAAATCCTTACTTAAACTATTGACGTAAAGGACTGGCTCAGGAATATGCTCAGAACTGCTTTGGAATCATGGTAGCCCCAGCTACTATGTATGTGACAACAATGCCAAGGCACGACAAGGCTCAATTATTAGGGATTTAGAGTTTAATCTTTAGAATTGTGATGAAATTTTGGTTTTCTTTGAAAAATATTTACAGATATAACAATATTGGATTAATTTTGGTATGACGATTTATTATAGAAGAATTTAATGGCGCATATTCATATTTTCAGGTAAAAATGATGTTGAATTGAGCATATGGAACACAAAAGAATTGTACAAGGTGCCGCTTAGACAAATCTTACACATTCAAGGTGATAGCAGACGTGCTGGCCTTATAAAGAATTCAACAATCAAACAAAAAACAAAGCAGTCTTGATATTTTGCAGAATAAATGGCAACATTTGACATTCATATGTTTCACAGTAAAAGAAACCTTCAATTACTCTAAATTACCGAAACATCAAAAGACAGAACCGAGGTCATGAAAAATGAAATCTCAAATTCAATCTCACTACTCAAACATACATTCGTATCACTGACACAAATACAATGTAAAGCTCATGCTGAAAAGATTTAATTACTCTCAAGAAAGTCTACGCAGATACAGATGATATCTGGAAATAACAGTAGGGAGAACAATTAGAGACATTCGTTGAAAACACATCAGAATCCTAATCTCTAGATTAATTCCTATATACAAAATTTATACACCATCGAATCAATAACTCCTTCAGAGGTCCTCTCAAAAATCTGCCAACCTTGTGTCTGAGCTCAAATCTTTCTTATATAGGAGAGGAAAACCTAACCATTTTCTGTTTGCTCTAACTGCCTTGCCAGCTGTCCTCACTCATGTCACTATCATTCTGTTTTAAACTTTGGTTAGACTTATCTAAATACCCTTTTTTGCCTTTACTTATTCTTGTTCAAACTCTTTGTAGTGGTCTTTGGTTGAGGTGACTGACCACTCCCTTATACTCTTTCTGCACAGCTAGCTGGCCTTACTGGCTGACCAGATGTCTACCACAATATCTGTTGCATTGCCTGGATAATTGCCTGCCCTGACAACTGTCCCATTGGTGGCATGAAAGCTTGCTGAATTGGCTATGTGAATGTCTGCCCACTCTGCCCACTTGGCTGCCCTGTTGGCTATTGTGCTGGCTGTACTTAAGGCTCCCCTTGTGGTGGTAGAACAAGCTTATGATACTTGGAGACTTGGTGCCAATCTTTTCCCATAGGATATTGTTGGGATTTTAGAGATTCTAAAACTCTCTCAACATTTGTGATTTTTTCATAAAATATAAGGGGTAATTTTCTTAGCAAAATTTTCAACTTTATCCATATTTCAAATTCAACAGTTAGTTCCTCGACTGCAACATCTCCTCCTAGTGGACCATGTAGCTCATCAAACTCTCCCTTTTCATTTTTCTTTTGAATCAAGAGCTCTTGGTACTCTTCCTTCTTTTATATATATATATATATCCATGACCATCCCACAAGTGGGGCAGACCCTTGGCTATGGCCTCTTTGAATAAACCCTTAAAAAATGCAATTTTTGAAGTCAAAGCCTTTATTTTGTTTTGGGTTCTATTCAGTAGATTTTGCTTGATTAACATTTGGTTGGTCCATTTTATCAAATAAGTTCTGTTGGAAATTTTTAACTCTCCCAGTTGTCTTTTAGTTTGGTTGTTCAAATAGCTGATTACTTTTGTTGCAATCTTAGGTTTGTCTTCAAGCTCCTTTTTTATCCTTTTTGTTTCTTCAGTAGCTGTAGTGGCAAGTTCTAATTCATCTTGGATTACTTCACAATGGTCCCACTTGCTGAGGATCTCTTCTACTGTTTTTTTCCCATAGCACTCTTTTGGCTCCTTTTAGGAGATCTTCCCCTTGCAGATCTATTACCTATTTAGAGACTTCTTTATTCAAATCATCTCTCTGACTCTCCAAATCCTCAATGAGGTCATATTTCTCACCTATTTCTTCCTCAACTTATTTTATTCTGCTGTCCCTCTTATTAGTCTGCTCAGATAGAACATCTTCCTCCATGGCTTCCTCTGTATGTTTTACTGAGGTCTGCAAGTCTTGCTTTTTTGTATCTTGCTCTGTTTCCCCTGTGGGCTGAGTGGTCTCCTGAGCTAATGGAGATACTAATTGGGGAATTGATTGAGTAGAAAGGGATGTTTGCTTTAATTTTGTAGCAGAAATTTGTAACTTTAGGTCATCCACTTTCTTCCTATACTCTTCCATCTATGACCTATACTGCTTCATGCTATCATAAATCCTGTCCTTCTCTTCCTGCAACTTTAATAATTCTGGGGTTTGAACAGGCTCTGCATCAAGGATATTTATCCTCTTCCTTAAATGAGCAATCTCATTATCCTTTTGTTGCAAGAGGAATTGGGCATGAGATGTCTCAGTTGGATTTATCCCTAGGGCCACTATCCTACTTTCCAGCTCCGTGATAGTAACCTGCTTGGCTTTAACCGTTGTTTTCTCCGCTTTCAACAGTTTGTCATATTTTTGCAATGCCATTCTTAGCTTCTTTTGATTAAATGAGGAGTGCAACATATCCGTGAACAACATATTACTGGATTGCTTGTAAAAATCAACCTTGTCAAGGGGGCTGAATAACCCAAAATGTACATTTTACTCATTTGTCTTCCAATCATCAAATGATTGGGGGCTGAGACTTTTGGTTCTAGAATTGACATTCTGAGGGTATCTGCTTTGTGATATTCCTTAGTTAGCAATATTTTTGTTCCTGGATCTATCTTAACTCTTTGATTGTGTCCATACTTTGTTGTCTTGTACCTATATACTTAACATGTAGGTTTGGCTGCACTTGAACTGTGCTTGCAGGAGATGACCCTTGCTGCATTAGGGGTGTGGGAAGCACCAATCAAGGGTAGTTCTTGGTAGTAATAGGTGGCACCTCTTTGCTTGCTGGGGTTTTTTCTAGTAATTCCTCCACTTCACTTTGTATATCCTCAGTTTGAGTATGTTCAACAATTTCTTGCTCTCACTCTTTTTCAACTTTGACCTTGGCTTTCTTGCTTGGTGGCTACACCTTAGTTCCATCTACATCCATGTTTGTACAGGATTCTATAACTGTTCTGTTAGCCCCTATTTGTGAATCTGTGGGGGTTTTCTCTGCATCATTTCCAATAATATCCTGAGCTTGCTCCCAATTAAATAGGTTTTCCACTTTCTCCTAGCCAAAACGAGGCATGCATTTTTATGTTGAATTCTTATTTTCGACCCTCTTTTTGGAAATGATCTGGTGAGGGTCATAGGGCCACATTCCTATATTTTCCAAATTTAGTTGATTTAACAGATTTCCTTTGTAAGATAGGGCATTTTTGGTCTTTAGTATTTACCAAGAAAGGTCTTAGATATTTAGGGAACCTAAAAGTGATGGGGTTTTTATACTTCACAAAGTGAACTTGATTAGAGATAAATCATTGTCTAATAAAATCCATGGCAAACACTCTTGGAGTTAGAAAGGCAGGTAACTGGTAAGGTTCCTCTTCAAAAGCATATCCCCTCAAAATAGTATAATATTCATACAAGAACCAATCTCCTACTTTGGTATCAGGGCTATGCTGCAGAAGCTTCTGATACTTAGGAGAAATTCTAGGAGGATATGCATCATGCAACAAGGAGTAAGCTATTGTCATGACCTTGTCTGTAAATTCTTTAAATTATGATTCCCTGGTTTCTAGAGGACTAGATCTGTCCATGTATAGACAGGTAGTTGTTTGCCTTCCTAGTCCCTCCGNTAATGATTTTCATCTTAAGTATTGTCTCAAAAAGAAGGACTATTGGTCTGATGAAATTCCTACATGGGAAAAATGCAATGGACATGAGGTTGCCTACCTCAGAACGTAAGTCTTAAAATTCCTGAAGTCTA
>LPNX010182193.1:1035774-1052794 GCA_001517045.1 Pseudotsuga menziesii | reverse complement strand
ATACCGGATTTCTACGTGTTACGTCGGAACATAGGGTTCTTTGTCATCACAACTATGTTTATCACATAGAATCATTGTAGTGTCCATCTTCAGGTCAAAAGAGACCTTATATCAGCTTCTGAAGCCATATGGCTTCACAACTTAGTAGAGCAATCTGCTATGTATTCTGCTTCAACCGTGCTAAGAGAAACATTGGACTGTTTCCTGCTAAACCATGAACTCATAGCAGATCTCAAACAAAAGCATCTACCTTATGTGATTTTCTTGTCTGAGATACTTCTAGCCCAATCTGCATCTGTGTAGCCATACAATCTATACTCATGGCTACCATCATAGTATATACCAAAGTCTATAGTCCCTTTCAGATATCTTAACACATGTTTTGCAGCTACTAGGTGAACCCGTCTTGGTTGAACAAGATATTGAATTAAGGTGTTCACAGCAAAACAAATGTCTGGTCTGGTATTTGTTAAGTACATCAATGACTCAATGATCTGTCTGTAGTGAGTCACATCCACTAACTCTAATGAGTCATCAGCTAACAGCTTCAGGTTGGAGTCCATGGGTATGTCCATGACTTTGCATTCCAACATATTGAATCTCTTCAATATCTCTACCACATACTTTCCCTAGTTGAGAAAGATTCCTTCTGAACTTTGCCATACTTCCAGACCTAGGAAATAATGCATTAACCCAAGGTCTTTCATCTCGAATTATTCTACTAGTTTCTTCTTGCTTTCCATGATCTGTTTCTCATTCCCTATTAAGAATAAGTAATCCACATATAGTAATAGAATGACAAGTACATCTTCTACAACCTTGTCGGAAAGGTTAGGATCGGTTTTACTCTTGGCAAAGCCCATGCTCATAAGGAAACTATCTATTTTTCCATACCAAGCTCTGGGAGCTTGCTTTAGGCCATAGAGGGCCTTCTTCAACTTGCATACTTGATTCCATCTGTCTTCAACTTCAAATCCTCGTGACTATTCGATATAAAACTCTTCCTTAATCATACCATTAAGGAAGGCTTGTCTTTACTTCATCATGGAAGAAACTACCATGATAGTTTTGAAGGAAGTGTACTTTGCTTCCTGGAGTAAGTGTCTCTTCAAAATTAATTCCTTCTTTCTGATAGAGACCTCTAGCCACAATTCTTACCTTACTTCTATCAGCAACATATCTTATCTTGCAAATCCATTTGGAAGATACCACATTCTTTATTTCTGGTTTGAGTACTATATCCCAAACATCATTCTAGTATCATAACATCTTCTATGAGTTTGTCTTCTCAGGTCATCAACATATCCTAGTCTTCTGCATTCAACCTTGAAGGTTGGAACCCACTTTACTCTTGGTAAGGTCTTGATCCATCACAAAGCTATCCATCATGTCGTACCATGTCGAACTCAAATATAATTTTCTGTAGTCACTCCCCCTGAAGTGGAATATCATCTTCCCTCTTCATTCTGTACAGGTGGTTCTATGCTTGATATATACTGGTCAATAGAGTATGTCATGTCATAGTCTATTCTTTCTGGGGAGAATCACGAACCTTGCTTTGTACACTTGTTCCATCATATCGTATACATCATTCCCCATGATCAACTGTTATTCTTTTATCATAGTTTCTTTCATAGCATTATTTTCTTCATCTTGAGTTATCTCTTGTACCCATGGTGGTATTCATCCTTCAAGGTGGATCTACCACTCTCTGAAGCTATTTCTTCCGTCATGGTGTCTCTGACCCTGGGAGCTTCAGATTCATCCTTCTTTTCTTGTAGGAGGTTGTACATGATCTTTCCTACAATTCAAATGCACCAGTTGCATGGTTAGAACTATTTCATAAAACATATGCATAACGACAAATTCTTATGCATCATGCAACTGTCTAGTCAATACAACATTCATCCATATCTCACATAAACTTTCTAGATGCCTTCCATCTCCACCATGACATTATTGAGATTGTGCACTAATCCAATATGTTAGCAAATAGGTTTGATAAGTAGCAATGGAGAGTTGTATAGAACCATGAGCTACTTACCCATCACATGCATATTAGTAGTATACAGTCATTAAAACAATATATCATGCATAACACATCAACTGAATATAATCAAATGCATAACAAAACAATATCATTAAATGATAATTGAATACTTATCTTTATTTATTTCATGGGTATACTCCTTCTTGAGTCTTTAGCTTCATCGTATTCTTCAGCATCATTTCTTATCCAAATGCTGAGGTGGATAAGAAGTTCTTCAAGAGTTGAGATATTCATATTTCTCATTGATTGAGGGATCTTCTTTGGAAGATGAGAGCTTGATCTTTAGAGACGATCTTCTTCTTCTTCCCAAAGTCTGCTGAAAGTAATCACTTCCTTCTGGAACACATTTCTTAAATGAATGAATTCTATGATCCTGGGAGGCCATTCAAGGTGGCCATCACCACTTCTGCATTCTTCACTTCTTCTTTCCCCTCTTGAAGTTGTTCTTTGATTTGAGAGATCCTTATGACTTCATGGTCTCTGCATTCTGGATCTTCACATTCTTTAGCTGGTTTCTTAAGGTCATATTCTTATCTATGTTCTTCCCTTCAAATATCTTGGTCACGGAATCAAAACTCATCGATGTCTTTAGGGAAGATACTTGTAGTACAAGTTGATTCGTAACTGAATCATCAATGATCTTCTGGGATTTGACCAAGTTCTTCTTGAGAAAGGCTCCTAGCCTCATCTCCCTCTGAAACTGGAACCTCTATGCCCATGTAGGTGTCCTATCCATTTTCTTTAGAGAGATCATATACTTCTAGGCTTGGAAGTTGTCAAATTCACCAAGCTTATCATCAAGCTGATGTCATAGATCACTTTGAAATGAGGACCTCAAATGAACATATCAAAGGATTAGATCTTACCGATTTGAGGTGTCCGTCCTGGTTTCGGAGCTGGCTGATCTAGGGTTTGTCACAGAAACCCTAATTTTAAAAACTTGGAATCTTTCAGATATGATTGTCTAGACATATATATCTCTTCAAATGGAGCTGTCCAATGTACTCCATTTCTGAAAACAGTGGAGAGAAGCTCCCGGAACAGGAAGCCCTAATTTTCAATTTCTTCAGCAGAAATTCCTGTTACTGTTTCTATGATATCTCCAACATTTCTGCTCCTCTGTGTCTAAAATTTTGTACTGAGGTAAAATCGCGTGTCCCTGATCCAAAATCATAGGTTTCATCAGAATTGGTTTCACCATTTGGTATTTATTATCCTTTTCCCATGGTGACCTGTTACAGGACTGTTCAGAACAATGAAGTTGTACGGAATGCCACGTGTCATTGGTTCATCTTCTGAGTCTGATATTTGGACCACTGAAATTTCAGTTTGTTCCCATTCTGGAACATCTTCAGGAATTCCATTTGGACCTTGGTAGCTCAAGATATTGCAATTCTCCCTAGGTGTCCTGTTTAGGGATGAATTTTGGAAGAGGCTGGAACCCTAACTTGGAGAGAACATATCTCGTGGAATACAATGATCATGAGGATGAATTTTGGACACAGTGTTCATCCAGATTTTATATTTTGCCCTTGCAATTTTCAGCTCCTGATACTTCTCCAATCTCAGAATATAGCGAATGTACCAAAATCTAGCATTTTTAGTATTTAGGGTTTTTCTAGCTCGGGGTCAAACTAGGGTTTGACTTTCCCAGAGTTTCACCCAACCAAATTTCTTGATACAGGTCTCTAAACTTAGGTTTTGATGAGGAGAACAATCCTATGCTGGTCTCATGCAAAAATTCCTCTTCTGTAGAAATCCCTAATTTCCACATTGAAAACTGAAAATGCTCGGAATCGAATTCCGCTTCGATAGAAAGATGCGCCCTTCAATGGAGAGTCATCCTAGCATACTTTTGCTGATGGATTGTGGAGAGAGACCCAAAAATTAAGAAGCCCTAGCTTCTAAATCTACACAATGTCTTCTTCTCAGGTTAGCTCTGATACCATGTTAAATTTTCATATGCTTAGCTAAGACATCAGTATTTCATTTCATTTTCATGACAAAAGCATATAAACAGGATCACTGAAAGATAGACAAGCACAACCATAAAAAGGAACACAAAGATTTATCCTGAGAAAACCATAAAGGGAAAAACCCAACAAAATCTTCCTCAATATAGATGCCCCAAAAAGATAAAAGATAAAACCAGCAAGGAGATCAAAGCCTGATCCTCCTCCTTCTCCAGCTACTTCTCTTCTCCACTAATGCGCTACACAAGTGAGAGTGTGTCTCAAATGAGGAGCACTACACCTCTATTTATATTCATCCGTTCACTTAAGTTAACTCCTTTTACATGTAGGCTCGAGTTAAATCATGTAGGCTCAAGTTACACATGTAGGCTCACGTAACCACACTGGGGTGCTCATGACCCACCTTTACAATTAGAGGGGACTACCTCATGACTCTTATTAGATCTTTCGATTAGGAGCATCGGGGTACAATGTAATACAAGTAGTTCTCCCGGTAGGACCATCGGGGACCACAAAAATATACATATAGAATATTATTCGAAGTTACAATATTTCAACAATCATAAGGTCGATCCATAATTGACTACGTATAACTATTATAGTGTTTACGGAAGTAGGTATTTTCATGTGATGTATAAGAGCATCATTGACCAAAGTGATCATCCTGTTTACCTCCAAATTTCTTGGTTGGAGAGCGAGAGGAAGTTCAAGAATTTCATAGTTTGGCAAGGGTAGTATTATATGAGATGCAATCATTAGGGATGCAATACCTGAAGGGACTGTTAAAAACCACATATTAGATTAGGAGCTCTATCTTTTGATATATCAACCAACACAACAAAATCTTGCAGAGAACAGAAACCAACATCATTCAATATTGATTGTGGATTTATGGGAATGCTACCTTGGAGAATACGACACTTTTTCTATGGAGATAAGGTTAAGAAAAGGGACTTAATCTAGAATCATTTTCCTTGTTTCAATAGTTATGTGCATACTTTCATGGTGAGATACTTTGGTTGATGACCTAATATTCCAAAAAGAAGTCTCTAAGATATTTCATAATGAAAAGGCATAACCAAGTAGCACTATTAGATAATTGAGGGGTATTCAAGATCTAATGACGACACATTTAAGGAATCACTCCATGCAATTTGCAAGGAATATCTCCAACTATTTGATATCAAATCTTAACACCACTTGTATTTCTGTTACAAAGGTCATTTGGGTCATTTGAGAGGAGATAGGAACCCATCAAGCTAAGAAGAAATTCCCATCCTTTAGGAAACCATTGTTCCAGACCATTCAAAAGGTGTTATGCAATAGCTAAGAAGCACATGCATCAATGAAGAACTCTCCATTTAGGGAAGCCTCCAATGATTGTATCATGGTGAAAAATGAAATGTCAAGGTGTAGATGCTTTATATGTGGAACTCCCTAGGCTAAGAAAAGATAATTGGAAGCTAGCACATTCCCCAAGGCTAAGAAGACCTATTATGAGGATAATCTAACTTGAAGGGGCCTCTCTCTATATTTTAATATAGTTATTTTTGGAGAAAGCATGGCTCTAGTCCGTCAAAGAAGGACGTCCCACTCAAGAGTACATTTGGAGGGATATCATGAGATATTTCACATGTTTCAAGGTATGTCTCGCATATTTGGAGGCATGATAACTCATCTAATCGATTATTGGCATGATTTACAAAGAAAAGAGGAGAAACTCCCTTCACAACTCAATGGCATTTTCTTTCCAAAGATAAGATCAAATACCATGACTCAAGGGAACATTGTAAATTGGAAAGTAACAAGTGGTGGCAAGAAAGCATTCAAACCCTATTGTATGCAATTTTCTCCCTTTAACGAGGAGAAGCTAGTTTTGAGGAGGATTTTAGTGGCCCTTGAAGCATGGATCTAGAAGCTACTAAATGTGTTTTACTTTTATTATTGGTTATTGGAGAGAAAAGTGGATCTAGCATCCACTTATTGATATTTTATTTCAAGGTAAGTTGAGTTAAATTTAGAATATAGGAGGCCCTTTATATTTACTAAAGTCTTGTAGTTTAGTTATTCCCTATGTAAAAGTACCATGAATCTGCCAACTAAAAAACCATTTCTTTCTCGTTCTTCTAGCTTGAAAGCATGCAATTTTAGAGGTGCATTGGTCCTAGAATTTCCACAGCTAAATGGGATTAAAAGGGAGATACCAACCTCTATTTCTCCCTAGATAGTGTCAAGACAATCATTTGTCAACCCACTTTAAAGCCTCTCAGATGTGTTCAAGCATAAAATTTCCTCAACAATATTTGTTAGGTGGGCCTTATTTCCTTGTATGTTTAAATTATGTGGTGAGTCTATGATATCAGACAATGAAAAATAACCTCAAATCTTGTTCATAGCTAGCCTACTGATAGAGAAATGACGACACATGTACTATAGGAGGAGACAAACAGATATGCCTGGCCCAAAACCGGAAATACTATCCATCCCTCATCCATATATATATATACAGAACATGGAATAGAGCATAAATAGATAGAGGGATCCATTTGTAGTGATCCTGGAGTCTGCAAAGAAAAAGTGATTAATGGATGTAAGCGATATAATTTATAGATTAAAGGAGAGGTATTCATAAAATCTATTAATGGATGTAGTTTAAAATTTGCAGTGATGCCTACGTGATAAAATATTTAAGAGTGGGAGGGATCTGGTACATTGATATCTTGGTTTTTCCCTTACCATAACATGCCTGTAGGGATTGATATAGCATCAAAGCATTATCTTCACTATCATGAAAATGTTGTGAAAATATAAGAAATGATATTTGGAAATTGTTGTCTAGGAAATTTAAGAGTTTCGAGATAGTAGCTGGAAGGATTGTGCAGTTAAATTATATATTCCATCGCTATAATATGGTTGTATTTAAATGGGGAAAATGCAAGGAAATAAATAGAGTAGTTGCTGAATGAATTGTAGAGAAAGCTTGTCAAAGATGGCCAAATACACATTCTGAATTATAATTAGGTGTAACAATTTGTATTCACTCCAAAATAAGATAGACCATCAAAATTCTTATAAATATTAAATTACTGGATGTTCTAGTAATATGTCAATCAAACATAACCCCTTCATTTCTCAATCAAAAACTCCTTTATCCTCGAAATAACATAGAGTTTACAATTCATGAAAATTCCCTTGACCTATTATTCAAAGCTAAATAAATTCAATTCAACATACATAGAAAAGTAGGAAAATATCTTTTTTGTGCATCAATATCATCTCCATATAATATTTTCAAGGAAATATAATTAGAATGTCCAAATTTTCCTCTTGATTTGATGTCATATGAATACTAAGGGAACTTCCCTTAATTGGCTACTAAATTCAACCTGTCAATTACATACCTTTGGAACTCTTACATGATGTGCCCTATGTATTAACTTCAACCTTCCTACAAAATTTTGGATTTTGAATTCTGAAGTTTCAGAAAACCCAGTTTTTTCCATTGTAAACCCATATTGATAATTATTTGAATCCCATATACCATGATGACCTAGTATCAAGTGCAAGATTGATTTTTAATATCCCAAAATAGTTTCTATTAAAAGTTGTTGTTTTGAGCCTCACAGTCTCCACATTGTTGCAATTGAGATGAACCAAAACATGAAAATGAGAGCATTAGAGCCAACTGATAACATGAGAGGATGTTTTTGCTAGGCGTATCAAGATTGATTTTTTTTTGAATTGTAATATGGCTTGCTCGAGGCTGCAAAAGAGCGTTATATGCATTAAGAACACAAGCATGGAGCCCTCTACCTATTGCACCTTGATCCATCCCAGGACTCGAAATAAACATGACAGACATGTAGAGAAACTCTAAAGTCCAAAACGTTTGGGTGAGTTTATTTACCTTTACTTGAAAAAGGAAGAAGAGTCTAGTGAAGTATAACGCTAATTTACCAATCTTTGAATGAATTGATAGGCAGAGAGGAAAGTAGGAATTGGAGGATAGAATGGGTAGAACAACAAACTCAAATTACAATAATATCAAACTTTATTTCGGCGTCCCCTCCTTGAATAAACATAGAAATAGAGTAGTAGCACAATAATTGTATTAAAATCTTAATTATAGATTGCAGAGACCAATTATAATGAATCCAAGACATAAAATCTAAGGAAACAGGAGAAAAATGTCTTATGCATGAAGGGGGCTGATAGAGATCTAATGGTACCCACCTAAACATAAAAATAAATAATGGGTGCACAACTCAACATACCTTTTGTTATTGCTAGCTTCATTGACCAGGATTTTCTAATGGCAACAATCACACAGTTTGCAATCTCTTATCTAAACAACTTGTGAAGATAAATAAGATATTTCTCAATCCCTATAGTTTTAATTTGCTCATCCCTCACCAAAATTGATCTTCTCCTTGTCCTCCAACTCAGGCTGCCCACCACATCCATCAAAAGCTTCGACCCAACTTAGGTCGCCCACTACATCCATCAAAAGCTTCGACCCATGTCTGAAAACCCTTATTGGTTGTGGGATAAATAAATTCCTCTACTAATGAATGCAAACCATGGGCAGACTGATATCTCTAAACTTGAACAATAGGGCAATTGGCAACACATCACTCCTTAAATAAAGTGAATATGGAACATATAACTGCAATTGAGGGGCATTTTCATCAAGTTTCCTGTAATTTTCAAGATTTCCGTCTTCAGAGAAAGTTTCCAGATAATCAAGGTTAAAGAGAAAGTCCTTCCTGGGTAAGAGGTCCAACAAGATAATGAAATTAAATGAATATTTTTGTATATTTCCATCATGAAAGGGGGTGTCGTTTCCTAGACCCAACATCATAAAAAATGTTACAACATCCACAGCTAAGGCACCCAGCTTGTAGTGAATCCACCAACCAAATACAAACCTGGCCTGCATTGCCCAATTTGATGTGAAAATGAATCATCAACAAGAGGATAAAGGAGAATGCTATAAACCCGTGGAGGATAACTGAACTACCTATGATCTATTTTCGCCATATCTGAGTATGAACGAGCATTCTGCATTTCCTTGGGGGCTAGTGAAATAGGTAACAATTGGTGAAGCTATGATTGGGTGGAGAAGGGAGCCCAGGTGCTGGTTAATGGATTTCATGATGTCTTCCCTCATGGATATGCAGGGTTTTGTTAGATATGAATAATGAATCCAAATTTCTTTTGCATCACTTACTTCCATGGCTATGCGTGTTATTGGATCACTGTACCATTGCTGTCCAGGTACTCACTTGGTATCCTCTTTGGATGCTTCCATTAATACGTGTGCGGTACTCGTCGACATCGGACCTAACCCATTTTGACATAATTCACAAGGCCTCGAATTTCAAATCAGTATTGCCCGTCAATTCCCTCCTAAATTTTCATTAAGCAAATTTCCCGAAAAAAATATAATAGCGACAAATGTAATATGCGTTGCTATAGAGACAAACATCCGTCGCTATAGAAACGTTATGGACTATGCGTTGCTATAACGATGATTGTCGGGGACATTTTCATTTTTTTCCAAAATTTTAAAACTGTTTTTCCACGAAAAATTTGATTTTAACTTATTCGTGGCAAAATGTCGTGAGACTTTTGAGCCATATGTAGTACTGTCAGCGTGCAACGATTTAAGGATGAAAGCTAACTCCAACTAAATTTTCATAATGGTGTAATGAGCTAACACACATAAGCTTTCACTCATAGTGCCATGTTAGAAGGAAAACTAACTCCAGCTAGATTTTCATAATGGTGTAATGTATTTGATGACAATGTGGTTGTGTTAGATAAAAACTTACTTATGAAAGCTAACACACATTAGCTTTTACTAACCGTACAATGTTTTAAGAATGAAAACTAACTCCAGCTAGATTTCCATCATGGTGCACTATGATTGATGACAATGTGGTTGTGCTAGATGGAAAACTACATTATGAAAGCTTACACACATTAGAGTTTACTCACCGAACGATTTAAGGACGAAAGCTAACTCCAGCTAGATTTTCATTGTGGTGTGATGTGATTGATGACAATGTGGTTGTATTAGATGGAAAACTACCTTATGAAAGCTAACACACATTAGCTTTCACTCATCGTGCCATGTTGTTAAAATCAAAGCTAACTCCAAATAGATTTCCATCATGGTGTAATGAACTAACACACATAAGCTTTCCCTTATAGTGCCATGTTGTTAGAAGGAAAGATAACTCCAGGTAGATTTCCATCATGGTGTAATGTATTTGATGACAATGTGGCTGTGTTAGATGGAAAACTACCTTATGAAAGCTACCAGACATTAGCTTTACTCACCGTGCAATGTTTTAAAAACGAAAGCTAACTTTAGCTAGGTTTCCATCATGGTGCATTGTGATTGATGAAAATGTGGTTATGCTAGATAGAAAACTACACTATGAAATCTTACACACATTAGATTTCCCTCACCGTGCAATGATTTAAGGATGAAAGCTAACTCCAGTTAGATTTTTGACATGGTGCAATGTGATTGATGATAATGTGCTTGTGTTACACGAAAAACTATCTTAAGAAAGCTAACACACATTAGCTTTCACCCATCGTGCCATGTTGTTAAAATGAAAGCTAACTTCAGCTAGATTTCTATCATGGTATAATGAACTAACACACATAAGCTTTCCCTTATAGTGCCATGTTGTTAGAAGAAAAACTAACTCTAGATAGATTTCCATCATGGTGTAATGTATTTGATAACAATGTGGACGTGTTAGATGGAAAACTACCTTATGAAAGATAACATACATTAGCTTTACTCATGGTACAATGTTTTAATGACAAAAGCTAACTTCAGCTAGATTTCCATTATGGTGCGTTGTGATTGATGACAATGTGGTTGTGCTAGTTGGAAAACTACACTATGAAAGCTTACACACATTAGATTTCACTCACTGTGCAATGATTTAAGGATGAAAGCTAACTCTAGCTAGATTTTCAACACAATGCAATGTAATTGATGACAATGTGGTTGTGTTACATAGAAAAATACCTTATGAAATCTAACACACATTAGCTTTCACTTAGCATACCATGTTAAAATGAAAGCTAACTCCAACTAGATTTACATCATGGTGTAATGCGCTAACACACATAAGCTTTCCCTTATAGTACCATGTTATTAGAAGAAAAACTAACTCCAGCTAGATTTTCATCGTAGTGTAATGTATTTGATAACAATGTGGCTGTGTTAGATGAAAAACTAACTTATGAAAGTTATTAGATATTAGCTTTACTCACCGTGCAATGATTTAAAGATGAAAGCTAACTCTAGCTAGATTTCGATTATGGTGCATTGTGATTGATGACAATGTAGTTGTGCTAGATAGAAAAATACACTATGAAATCTTACACATATTAGATTTCACTCACCGTGCAATGATTTAAGGAAGAAAACTAACTCCAGCTAGATTTCCATCAGGGTGTAATGTGATCGATGATGATGTGGTTGTGTTACATGGAAAACTACCTTATGAAAGCTAACACACATTAGATTTCACTCATCGTGCCATCTTGTTAAAATGAAAGCTAACTCCAGCTAGATTTCCATCATGGTGTAATGAGCTGACACACATAAAATTTCCCTTATAGTGCCATGCTGTGAGAAGAAAAGCTAACTCCAGCTAGATTTCTATCATGGTGTAATGTATTTGATAACAATGTGGTTGTGTTAGATGAAAAACTACCTTATAAAAGCTAACACATATTATCTTTACTCACCGTGCAATGTTTTAAGAACGAACAGTGCAATGTGATCGATGACGATGTGATTGTGTCAGATGAAAAACTACCTTATGAAAGCTAATGCACATTAGCTTTCACTCATCGTTCCATGTAGTTAGAAGGAAATCTAACTCCAACTAGATTTTCATCATGCTGTAATGAGCTAACACACACCAGCTTTCACTCATCGTGCATGTTGTTAGAAAGAAATCTAACTCCATCTAGATTTGCATCATGTTGTAATGTATTTGATGACAATGTGGCTGTGTTAGATGGAAAACTATTTTACGAAAGCTAACACACATTAGCTATTACTCACCATGCAAAATTTTAAGTACGAATGGTAACTCTAGATAGATTTTCAACATGGTGCATTTTAATTGATGACAATGTGGTTGTGCTAAATTGAAAATTACATTATGAAAGCTAACACACATTAGATTTCAGTCACTGTGCAACAATTTAAGGGTTGAAAGCTAACTCCAGCTATATTTCCATCATGGTGCAATGTGACAATGTGATTGTGTTAGATGGAAAACTAAATTATGAAAGGTTACACACATTAGATTTCACTCACAGTGCAATGATTTAAGGATGAAAGCTAACTCCAACTAGATTTCTATTGTGGTGCGATGTGATTGATGACAATGTGGTTGTGTTAGATGGAAAACTACCTTATGAAAACTAACACACATTAACTTTCAGTCATCGTGCAATGTTGTTAAAATGAAATTCAACTCCAGCTAGATTTTCATCATGGTGTAATGCGATAACACACATAAAATTTTCCTCATAGTGCCATGTTGTTAGAAGGAAAGCTAACTCCAGCTAGATTTACATCATGGTGTAATGTATTTGATGACAATGTGGCTGCGTTAGATGTAAAACTACCTTATGAAAGCTAACATACATTAGCTTTACCCACCGTGCAATGTTTTAAAAATGAAAGCTAACTCCAGCTAGATTTTCATCATGGTGCATTGTGATTGATGACAATGTGGTTGTGCTAGATGGAAAAATACACTATGAAAGCTTACACACATTATATTTCACTCACCGTACAACGATTTAAGGATGAAAGCTAATTCTAGCTAGATTTTCTACACGATGCAATGTGCTTGATGACAATGTGGTTGTGTTACATAGAAAACTACCTTATGAAAGGTAACACACATTAGCTTTCACTCATTGTGCCATGTTGTTAAAATGAAAGCTAATTCCAGCTATATTTCCATCATGGTGTAATGAGCTAATACACATAAGCTTTCCCTTATAGTGACATGTTGTTAGAAGGAAAGCTAACTCCAACTAGATTTCCATCATGACGTAACATATTTGATAACAATGTGGTTGTGTTAGATGGAAAACTACCTTATAAAAGCTAACATACAGTAGCTTTACTGACCGTGCAATGTTTTAAGAACGAAAGTTAACTCTAGTTAGATTTCCATCATGGTGCATTGTGATTGATGCCAATGTGGTTGTGTTAGATGGAAAACTAGATTACGAAAGCTAACACATATTATATTTCACTCACCGTGCAATCGTCTAAGGACGAAAGTTAACTCCAACTATATTTCCACCACGGAGCAATGTGATCGATGACATTGTGCTTATGTTAGATGAAAAACTACCTTATGAAAGTTAACACACATTAACTTTCACTCGTCGTGCCATGTTAGAAGGAAAACTAACTCCAGCTAGATTTGCATCATGGTGTAATCTATATGATGACAATGTGGTCGTGTTAGATGGAAAACTACCTTACGAAAGCTAACACACATTAGAAATTACTAACCGTGCAACGTTTTAAGATCGAAAGCTAACTCTAGCTAGATTTCCAACATAGTGCATTTTGATTGATCACAATGTGGTTGTGCTAAATGAAAAACTACATTATGAAAGCTAACACACATTAGATTTCATTCACCATGCAACAATTTAAGTTCAAAAACTAACTCCAGCTAGATTTCTATCACGGTGCAATGTGACAATGTGGTTGTGTTAGATAGAAAACTACATTATGAAAGCTAACACACATTATATTTCACTCACCGTGCAATCATCTAAGGATGAAAGCTAACTCCAGCTAGATTTCCATTACAGAGCAATGTGATCGATGACGTTGTGGTTGTGTTAGATGAAAAACTACCTTATGAAAGCTAACACACATTAGTTTTTACTCGTCGTGCCATGTTAGAAGGAAAACTAACTCCAGTTAGATTTGCATCATGGTGTAATGTATTTGATGACAATGTAGTCGTGTTAGATGGAAAACTACCTTACGAAAGCTAACACACATTAGCAATTACTCACCGTGCAACGTTTTAAGAATGAAAGATAACTCTAGCTAGATTTCCAACATAGTGCATTTTGATTGATGACAATGTGGTTGTGCTAAATGAAAAACTGCATTATGAAAGCTAACACACATTAGATTTCATTCACTGTGCAACGATTTAAGGTCAAAAACTAACTCCATCTATATTTTCATCACGGTGCAATGTGACAATGTGGTTGTGTTAGATAAAAAACTAATTCCAGCCAGATTTTCATTGTGTAATGAGCAAACACACATGAGCTTTCACTCATTGTGCCATGTTTTCAGGAGGAAAGTTAATTCCAATTAGATTTCCATCATGGTGTAATGTATTTGATGACAATGTGGTTGTGTTAGATGGAAAACTATCTTGTGAAAGCTAACTCCACTAGATTTCCATCATGGTGCATTATGATTGATGAAACTACATTATGAAAGCTAGCACATTAGATTTCACTCATCGTATAATGATTTAAGGTCTTCAGCTAACTTCAACTAGATTTTTGTCATGGTGTTATGTATTTAATGACAATGTGACTCTTTTAGATAGAAAACTACCTTATGAATTCTAACACACATTAACTTTCACTCACCGTGCAATGTTTTAAAAACAAAAGCTAACTTCAATTAGATTTCCATCTTGGTGCAATGAGCTAACACATTAGCTTTCACTCACCATACAATGCTTTAAGAATGAAAGTTAACACGTTAAAATGAAAGCTAATTATAGCTAGATTTCCATCATCGTATTATGTATTTGATGGAAATATGGTTGTTTTAGATAGAAATCTACCTTATGAAAACTAGCACACATTAACTTTCACTCAACGTACAATGTTTTAAGAACAAAAACTAACTCCAGCTAGCTTTTCATCATGGTGCACTGAACTAACACACATGTTAGCTTTTAATCATCATGCCATGTTGTTAGAATGAAAGCTAACTCCAACTAGATTTTCATCATGGTGTAACGTAGTTGAGGACAATGTGGCTGTGTTAGATGAAAAACTAACTTATGACAACTAACACACATTAGCTTTTACCAAAGCTAACTTCAATTAGATTTTCATCATGGTGAATTGTGATTGATGATAATGTAGTTGTGCTAGATGAGAAACTACATTATGAAAGCTAACACACATTAGATTTCACTTATCGTGCAACGATTTAAGGACGAAAGCTAACTCCAACTAGATCTCCATTGCAGTGCAATGTGATTGATGACAATGTGGTTGTGGTAGATGAAAAACTACCTTATGAAAGCTAACACACATTACCTTTTACTCATCGTGCCATGTTGTTCAAAGGAAATCTAACTCTAGCTAGATTTCCATCATGGTGTGATATATTTGATGATAATGTGGTTGTTTTAGATAGAAAGCTACCTTATGAAAACTAACACACATTAGCTTTCACTCACCATGCAATGTTTTAAAAATGAAAGCCAACTCCAACTAGATTTCTATCATGGTGCAATGTGATTGACGACAATGTGGTTGTGTTAGATTTAAAATTGCATTATGAAAACTAACACATATTAAATTTCACTCACGATGCAATGTTTTAAGAATGAAAGCTAACTGTAACTAGATTTCCATCATGGTGCAATGTGATTGATGACAATGTGGTCGTGTGAGATGAAAAACTATCTTATGAAAAGTAACGCATTTTAGATTTCAATAACCGTGCAATGTTTTAAGAACGAAAACTAACACTAGCTAGATTTCCATCGTGGTGCAATGTGATAGATGACAATGTAGTTATGTTAGATAGAAAACTTCCTTATGAAAGCTAGCGCACGTTAGGTTTCGCTCACCATGCCATGTTGTTAGAAGGAATCTAACTCCACTATATTTCTATTATGGTGTAATGTATTTGATGACAATGTGGTTGTGTTAGATGGAAAACTACCTTATGAAAAGTAACACGGATTAGCGTTTAGTCACCATGCAATGTTTTATGAATGAAAGCTAACTCCAACTAGATTTCCATCAGGGTGTAATGTGATTGATGACAATGTGGTTCTGTTAGATGGAAAACTACATTAGGAAAAGTAACACACATTAAATTTCATTCATCGTGCAATGTTTTAAGAACGGAAGCTAACTCTAGCTAGATTTCCAGCACATTCATATAGACATCAATAATATAAGTGCCATGTCCATAGTCAAATAGGAATTTGGTGGGTTTATCTGAGTTGATATTTGTCATTCTTTGATACTTCTTGGATCTCTTATTGTGATCTCTTTATATATATTTTATGTAATTTATATGTAAATTCCCTTTTGCTAACGTGCACAAGATGTAGGGGAACAATGTTTCGTGGCATACAAAAGGGCTACCCTATTGTTTTGAATTATTGCAACTATATTACACTTCATATGGTTTAACCTTAATTACAAACTACAATTCAAATGTGTTACAGAAATTGGGAGGAGTTACAATGGAAAATATAATTTTGATAAGAGGGGACTATGTTGACCTCCTAATTAATGGTAAAGTTATTGGACTAGGCAGAGTTGAATCTACAGAGACTACAACTCATTATGGTGGAGAAAGGCTTAATGCAGGATATGTTATGGTTTTGATAATTGATGTCATTGAACCACATTTGACTGTGGAAGATGTCGATGAAGGGGACTTACTTCCATGGAAGATCATAGATTTGAGGCATAAGAAAGGTAAATCAAAATGTTGAAGCACATGTTAAGTGTTTTTGATATTACATTGCTTGTTTTTTTGAGCAAATACCAAGTTTGTTTAATTTGTAGTATATGTGCAAATGTCTCATCTACATTTTCTATTGGAGACACGGTAGATCTTTTGCAATGTGGAGTGAAGGTGGGTGAAGGTTCCATATTCAATACAAATATTGGTCATAAGGTGCATGGA
>LPNX010182193.1:990255-1035719 GCA_001517045.1 Pseudotsuga menziesii | reverse complement strand
GGTGTTAAAACATGATGCTCTTTTTCCACATCCAACAGGATTTGAGAATACACTAGGGGGTGCATTGGTATCTTATGAGATTTGGCCAGAATCAGATTCAGAACCTCATTGTCAGATCATCCAGTAAATAATCCCCAAGATAGGCTTACATTCACATGTAAATAGGTTTCTCCTACACATGAGTGCACGGGAACAAGTATGTGCATTGCCAAAGGGATCATAGTTAATGTTCATGAGGATGAAATGGTTGAGGGTGAAATGTTAGGTGAAAAGGAATTCATTTTTGTGTGTGGATGACATAGGAAGAAATTTTGAAAGATGTAGGATTGGGGATAAGTTTATACATTGTTTGGTTAGATGGCTAATAAATAAGTTGGTGGACAGTGAAGGTGATATTTTAAGGGTGAATGAAAATTTCAAAGAGGCACCCAAGGAAATGGCGGTATGGGATCTTATAGAGGACACAAGTCCTTTAAACACATGGGATGGTGATATTTATAATGAAAAAGATACATACTCAATTTCTATGCACGTAATGAGAACATATAAAAGGATTAAACGAGTTGTGGCTACAAAAAAAGTTGGAAACTTTCAAACACAGAGAGATGAAGAGAAAGAAATTCGACTTTTGGCAGCGGATGAATGTTGCAAGCAAGATTGTCTTCAACATGTGGATATGAAATCCATTGCAGCTGCTAGAAGGGTTATGAAACTCTTAAAATTAATGGTATTAGGGAATCTGTCTTGAATTCACTCCTTTCCAACACAATCATGTCAAAGAGCCATGGCCATGGCCTACCTCCTACTATTAGGAAAGTAAAGGACATGAGGTTTAATGGAGATATTATTTGTAAGAAAGAATGGTACAAGATACATAATATTCCTCAAAGCACCTTCAATACTTACCAACATAATTTCCAACAAGGACATGTCAAAGGAATACATGGTAACACCAACAAATGCAAACCACGTGCACATACTATGGCAACCATAGAAATATTGCACAAAATTGTAATGGATAATTCAGATTTTTCACCGAACCAAACACGACAAGTTGAAGAAGATGGAACGTCTTCTCCTTTAAGATTGATGCTATCAACGTACACCCAAAGTTATTTGTTAAAAAAGATCGATGAGGCTCTTCAAGAGCTCAATTTTCCATCAATATCACAACAAACAATGAGCAATATTTATAATACTATTTTCTAGATGTGACATTTTCAAAGAACACTAAATTCAGTAAATGTAGTGAATGTATCGTGTTGAAAGCACAGATGAAGACAACGACTACAAAAGAGTTGGAAGAAAAGGAATGAGCTAGACTGAAGAAACATAATAAGATTGTTATGTGTGGAAGATATTGCTACTATGCCCACATAATTATGTCAGAGCGGTATCCAAAGGAATACTTGAGCATTATCCATGATAAAATGGCAAAACACAGACTTCAATCCCAAGATTACGTGTCAAATCAAAATCTGTTACAGGAACAAACTTGGGTTTGTCATTGATAGGTATGATAACACATGGGCATAGCACATGAGGTTTTGGTCATTTCTCCTTACGATTTGCACACATGGGATCACAATTTACCATTAAATCTCTTGCAAAGTGCTTAAGGGACCTTGAAGATGCACACCTTGATATGTATGGTGATTTTCTTTATGAGAGTGGAAGTTCAAGAAACCCACTTTCAAATGATTACTTCAAAACTCTATTTACTCAAAATGTAGAGTGTACAAGGATGCTTTCCTATCTTTAAATGGAAGCTCAAAAAATCAAAATCTTGATTTTAAACCTCTTCCTCCACATTTGTTGTTACAGTTGGACAATGCAGCTAGTGATAATAAGAATCATTATGTTTTCATGTTTCTATCACTATTAATTGTACTTGGTGTCTTGACCACTATTGAGGTTGGGTTCTTGCTTGTGGGGCACACCCATGAAGACATAGATGGAACCCAGGGAAGAATGTCTTCCAACTTGAAAAGTAAAGAATTATATTCTTTGCGTGAGATGATGGATACATATCGCACAATAGAATAAAAACGGGTGTTTCCACCTAAACTTATTGAAAAAGTGTATGAATTCAAAAGTTCTCTTAATGGGTACATCAAGGAGGGGAAAAATGCACTACTTGGACATATTAATGTCCAGTACTTCCAATTTCTTGTACTCAATGATGTTCCAGTTATGAGGTATAAAGAATCCATCAGATACATTGAGTGGTCAGAACCAGTTGAGTTGTGGAATATAGATGATGAAGGTTGACCTATATTTCCCACAGGGAAGCCATCTTTCTTACGTCCCAACGATAATGATGTTTATTTAAAAGAACTAAAGGAAGGAATAACATCATACATAAAAATGTGGGAAGAGACTATTGGCAATGAGAATTCACCAATTGTTACAGAGGAATGGAATAAAAAACTAGAGTATTGGAAAAGAGTTCTTGATGCATTAGATGGAATCTACAATGACCATACATCCTTGGATGAAAGTGATTCTTCTTCTGATGATTTTTGGCCCAAGACGAGTCAAAATGTTAACGTTGATGGTAATGCACTCCATGCAATATCAAGTATTATGGATGGGGATTTTGATAATGTGATAGATGAAGCGATATATGTTGGACCCAAGTGTAGTAATCCAAATCCAACATTCGATCCTAGATTTGAGGTTGAAAAAGGAAAGATGTTTGTTAGATCAGGAAATGAGGATGAAGGAGAGACGATTTGGATGACAAAAGCCACCTCAGATATCTTCCAGGATGATGACAGCGAGACTCTTCATGTAAATATTGATTGGTGGAAGCCTAGCTCAAGGAAATACAAGGGAAATTTTTTAGAACAATATTGGGTACCAAATCCTAATGACACATAACTTGGATCTATTCCAATTAATACCATAGTTTGGGCATGGATGCCAAAGAAAGAAGATTGTAGGAAGACCAAGATAAATAAATGTAGTGTACAAGATGTACTTGATTTGCTTGAGCGGATATAAGGAGATTATGTGGAGATGATTCATGAATGTAATTTTTCTTTTTGAATGACTTTTAGTATACATGAAGAAACATTTTTCAATGTTTGTAGTATGATAAATACTCTTCAAGCTACTTTTTGAGGAGTTTTATATTATTTACTACATATATGAAAATTCCACTTCAAGTTCAATGTTAATTCATGTGATGATACTTTATGCGAATTAGATAACACCATTCAAATTTTAACTTTTCAATTTGTCTTTTAGATCAACATATCATCTCACTATATCAAATGTGCATAATTATATTCATTAATGCATGTACAAAACCCTTACCTTATTTATTATTAGCTTTTGCTCACTCTCTTCAATACCACTTTGAGCTTTTCATTTTGTTCCTCTGATGATTGGTGGAGTGTCCACTCGAAACGTTTCAACTCACACAATTTAATTCCATAAACTCTCTTTGTCATTATGATTAACTGTGGAAATCTTCATCCTGAAGTTGTACTTGATCTGCTTGAGAAAATATAAGGAGATTAGGTGGAGATGATTCATGAATGTAATTTTGCTTTTTGAATGACTTATTAATATACGTGAAGAGAAAGTTGTCAATGTTTGTAGTATATCAAATATTCTCTTCATGCTACCTTTTGACAAATTTTATATTATTTTCTACATATATGAAAATTTTGGTTCAACTTCAATGTTAATTCATGTGATGATAGTTTATGCGAATGCACCTTAAAAAACCTTATAGACCTGCTTTGTGAATAAATGTAATGCACTTGCAATAAGGTTTGAAGTGAGTTTTCCCTATTATTCGTTATTATAGTTGATATAAATTTAATTATACTACTATGCTGCATTCAAATTCATAATTATATTTTCTCGTGTAGACTTTAAAGTGGTGCCAATTTTGTACTAGTATATTAACTTATACTCAAAAAATATAGTTCTAACATTTTGAGTGTGCATGTTTTATCAGTTTGTCACCATTGTGATTGATTTTCTGGATTAAACTGTGTGAAGGTTTTTCAGACCAACGTTTTGAGAGGACACTCCACCCATGCTTGTTACAGGAACCATGAAAAACTCATTGTGGACTGAAAATATTTCACATAACTTAATCCATAAAATCAATCATTAAGTAGTAACATCATGTTAACTTTAATTCATGTTGGACATTATCATCAAATACATTGCATTAATCCATGTGAGATTTAATGCTGATTGTAATGCACTACATGTAATATAAGTATTATGGATGGAGATTTTGAGAATGTGACGAATGAATTGGTATATGTTGGAACCAAGTGCAACAAGATAAAGCCAAGATTCAATCCTATGATTGAAGTTGAGAAAGGAAAGATGTTGCTAGTTAGATCATGAACTGAGGATGAAGGAGAGATGATTTGGATTGCAAAAACCACCTCATATATCTTCCAGAATGATGAAAGTGAGACTCTTCATGTAAAGGTTGATTGATGGAAGCCTAGTTCAAGGAAATATAAGGGAAAATTTTAGAACAATATTGGGTACCAAACCTTCATGACACATGACTTGGATCTATTCCAGTTAATACCATAGTTTGGGCATGTATACAAAAGAAAGAAGATTGTAGGAAGACTATGATAAATAAATGTGGTGTACAAGTTGTAATTGATTTGTTTGACTGAATATAAGGATATTAGGCGGAGATGTTTCATGAATGTAATTTTCTCGTTGAACGAGTTATTAATATACAAGAAGAAACACTTTTCAATGTTTGTTGTATATCAAATATTCTCTTCAAGCCCTTTTTTGAGGAATTTTATATTATTTACTAATATGAAAATTTTGGTTCAACTTCTATGTTAATTCATGTGATGGTACTTTATGTGAATTAGATAACACCATTCAATTTTTAACTTTTTAATTTGCTTTTGATATAAACTCAACATGTCACTATATCAAATGTGCATAATCATATTCAATAATGAACCTTAAAACATCTTCTAGGCTTCCTTTGTGAATACTGTAAGGCATTTGCAATAAGGTTTGAAGTGACTTTTCCCTATTATTTGTTATTATAATTGATATAAATTTAATTGTTCTATTCGGTTGCATTCTAATTAATATTATATTTTCTTCTGTAGACTTTAAAGTGGTGCGAACTTTCTACTAGTGCAATATGTTATACTCAACAGACAAAGTAGTAACATTTCTAGAGTCTAGGCTTTCACAGTTTGTCATCATTGTGAATGATTTTCTGGATTAAGTTGTTAGTGAGTTTTTCAAACCAACATTTCAAGTGGGCACTCCACGCATGATCGTCGGGGGAACAATGTAAAATTCATTATGGTTTTAAAAGCTTTCACATAGCTTAGGTGTTAACACAGTCCCTCTCCCCCCATGTTGTAAAGGGTGCTAGCTCAATGGAAGAGCACCTGCATTACAAGCACGATGATGGTGGTTCGATTCCTCTGTGCCCTAACATAAATTGAGAGATGATATAAAATCTTAATGATAATATAAATATTGTAAGATATCTATATTTTCAATATAAATATGCTCTTTTCAATTAAACGCATTGTTCAAATACTTAATAAATAAATAAAGAACACTTGCGATAATTAGTTCAGTTGGTTTTCTCCCTTTCCTCTTGAATATGAGAAAAATCAAAGTGTACTGCACTAATCCTATTATAGTTCAGAATTGATTTTGACTGTTAAAATAATTACTATTAATAAATAAGGGAGGCTTTACTAACATCAATATCATTAAATAAATTTATAGGTAAGAAATTGCTCACGTTAATCGATTATTCATAAAGTAAACATTTATCAACTCAATTTTTAATATGCTACCACTGCCAATAACAATAATAATAAGTTATATTGCTATTTTAATTCATAATTTACTTTAATTATTACAAGGGTAAAACTTAGACTTTAAAGTCATAAAATATTTTCTCGTTTTGATTATAAGCGGTGTCAACTTCCAAAAATAAAACAACATACTCAACAAAGACAAAAATAATTACTATGACAATGTTTATAATTGTTGTAGTAACAAATACAATGTTGGTATTATGTCATAAAATAATTTAATCAACTTAAAATTTAATACAAACTATAAATAATATTAATAGAAGTTATGTAAGGACTCAAAGGCTATGACTTTCCTCATTTTGAAAGAACCCAATCTAGAGGAAGTTCTAAATTCTAGATCTAACCCATCTAGTTCTAATTGAGATGTAATATTTCCTCTAGTTCTAATTGAGATGCAATATTTCCTTTTGAATGGTTGAATACTAAAGTTTTACTTGAAATAAATAAAAAATATTAATTGAGAAAATAGTTCATTGGATTAGTTCTTCCAAATTTAATGGAATAGTTCTTTGAGTTGATTTTTCTAGATTTAATAGAATATGTATTTAGAGATTTACAAAACAAACTCAATGTGGATGAAGTCCCTGTAATAGAATATTTCCAAATTTAATGAAATATGTGTTAATTCCAAAAGCTTTGCTTTAGAATTTGTACCTCTTCCCACTCTCATCTAGCATTTGAATTCATAATTTAAGCCAATTTTTAGTAACATACGTGCCAAACATACCCCTTCCTGCTGAACACCATTAAAAAAACCACAGGAAATTCCAAAACAAAGAAGGATGACAAAGAACTCGAGGATCCTTATGTGTCTTATTTTTTTATCCATTCAGAAAAAAAGATCCCACAATATTGGAGTTAACTAATACATGATCACCCATCTCATCATGAAAAATATCTCTATTATGAGCCTTCCAAAATTCCCAGATAATAAAGAAAGGGGGAGATCTAAGTCTTTTCTTCAAATTGTACCAACCTGAGAGATTATCTTCCAAGGACATACCATCCCAAGGAAAATTGAACCTAAAGAAAATTTTCATGTATGACCAAAATTCATTAAAGAGCGAACAAGAAACAAAAATATACTGAACAAATTCCTCATCCAATTTACAGAATGCACATATTCCTGGTCCTAAATATCCTTTTAACTACAATACATCCCACGTAAGGATCTTATTTTTTATACACAAAAACATGAAAGTTTTATTTTTTAATGGAAAATTCTCTTTCTAAATCCACTTGGTCCACCATGAAGAACTATCAATGTTTTCCTCCTCGATTATCAAGTCATAAGCCAACTTCACAGAAACTTCCCAAGACTTATTATTTTGAATCCAAACCAGCCTCGCGGGCTTGCTAGTGAAGAAAATAACTGCCTGAACTAACCTTTGTATATACTTGTTCCATTCTTATGCTAAATGTCCATTTAAATATAAATCATGAGTTGTCAACCAGTGATCAGATCCATGATCCCCTCCATTCTATGCCTGCTTCAAAACCACAATATCCTTATTGTGTAATTATGCAAGCAAACTCATAGACAATTTATAACCATCATGAATACCCACAATGGGATCAATTCATACATAAAATTTATTTACACACCCGATAGTCCATGAGATATTCCTATTAATAATAGGATAGCCTTTTAAAAACATGTTCTATATTGCTGAAACATTACGCTGTTTCGACCTGTGACTCCTGAACCAAAATTCTGGACTCATCCTATTTAAGTACTTTGCTTTTATAACTTTTCCCCATAAAATGGTATTGAAAATACTTCACCATAATCTTTTTGCACAAAGGGATTGATTAAACCATAACACATTTTTTATTCCCTATCCCCCTTTATTTTTTGGTTTCAGTAAAATCTCCCAAGCAGATAAATGGAATTTTTCAAAATCTAAATTACCTGTCCACAAGAACCGAAACATCTTTTTTTCTTTCTTTCTGATTTCTGAAATCACTGAAAGCAGAACACTATATTAAGAGAACCATATCATAAGAACACTTTGTAATATAGAAAATACCAAATTTAACCTTCCTCGCAACACCATACATGTAAAAGTCATGCAATAAAAAAAGAAACTTGATAAACAAGATGATAAATCAGGGGTCTAAACTAGATATCGCCAGTCCCATATAGACCTGTCCTTTAGTCCTTGAATTGGCTGGTTCCATACTAATCCATATGCATGTGTGTGGGACCACAAAACTTACCCCTGAACTTTAAAAAACAATAAAAAATGTAAAACCTTGATAATTATTGGTATTGTTAAATTCTTAAAGTAGAAGTTAACATTCTCCTTTATCTTTCATTTTTCTATCTAATATTCTCCTTTATCTTTGATTCTTTCTTTCTCTATCCTTTATCTTTCCTTTTGTATCAAACATTCTACTTTATCTTTCCTTCTCTATCCTTTTGCTTAATTTTTTAACATTACAATTAATTGTTTCAAGAGGTTTGAGAGTGGTTCCAACCCCATCGAACATCATATAGAATCATTTCCACTATATCCTATCATGTATGTAGGTATGAGATTGGGATTTAATCAAGAGCACCAATTTCTATATGTACCTCGATGTTGGTGGCGCTTATTGTTGAACTCTTCTATCAATACCTTAGTAAAATTGTACCCTTCTCTCAATAAAAATCACTAATTAGACATGGTAATATTTTTCTACCTTATTTTAAGACTTGGAATGAGAAGTTCCATTATATTAGGAGGGTGTTGAATGATGTCCCTTGAGGATTGACTTTGATATTCGAAGTACAGTCACAGGATAGAGCCTAAAGCAGGAGGAAGAGGGTTCTACTACTGATGATGATCTTAATATAGGCATCGAATTTGATGATATGGAGTTATTTGTTGTAGCATGATGTTTTTTGGAATCTAGAGGGCCATTTAGAACCTCTTTATTTGTTATGCACCATTCCTTGCTATATACATAAGAAAAATTTGCATACTTGTGTCTAATGGTCTAGATTCACATAAATGTACATAAATTTATATTATTCTTCTCAAAATTTGAATATTTTTTGTATTTTTAGGTTGTGACGTACTTTTTTCTGGTTTTTTAGTTCCAGTCCAGTTCCAACCCATTTCCAGTTCTTGTGGTCCTTCGATTTGGTGACCGGTCTAATTCTGATAATATTTGATTGTATGGACATCCTTCAAAGAAAAATTTCAGCTATAGAGTATGTCTGGAAACATTATTTCCCACCAAAATGTCCAAAAATACCACATATTGAAAAGGAAAATTGACAAAAGATGTAAACCAAGGGGAACACAAAAGTACAATATCAAGGGAAACATGAAGAGGAGATCCCCAAAGATTATTTCCATTTCATCTTATGGAAAATTGTTTCCTATAGGAAATAAGGATGACACCATGTAAAGAAAACTGATTCCAAAACAATAAAACAAAAGAATCCATACATTAAAAAACAATCCAATCTTACTAGTGATCACCAAATTAACAAGTTTTCTACAAATGCTACAAATGTTCAAGGGCCTCATACATTTTAGAATGTATTCACAAACTGACAAGTAGAGTAAATTTTTCACCATGGATAAAATCAATCTTATTTTGGATTATCCATTCACTTCATAAAGGTGCAATAAAAAAAATGAGTCATAAATGTCAATAGCACTATTGCTTGCACTTGAGTCTAAAATATTAAGTCAACATCAACACCAAAAGCACATTCTTCATTATAAATCCTTTAACCTAATAAGAATAATAACAATTCAATAGTGCTATAAAGGATGGACTCTCTTTCTCCTTACAATCCCAATATTCCTTAAAGGTGTAGATGCTCTTTAAACGATTGTCACCTTTACGTAAATCATATACGCTCTATTGATTTCCTGGAACTCCAAAATGGACCTACTTGGTGAAAGGGTGGCCACTATTTCTTCTTAACATATACTTTCCCCAACCCCAAAATCAAAACCCTTGAGAAAAGATAGGTTGTTCTTCCTAGGATAATATTCTTTTCTCAAACGGTCCATACATATAAGCACCCGTCACTCTTTCTCCATCCAGTACCCATATTCCTCAAAGGGATGGGTGCTTTTTACATGATTTCCACCTTCACCTAAATCATTTATGATATACTAAATTACCAAAATTCCACAATGGACCTACTTGGGGAAAGAGTGGCTACTCTTTCTCCACACCATATACTTTCACCACCCAAAATAGAACAACTTAAGGAGGATTAGTCTCTCTTTCTCTAAGAAAATTTCCACTTTCCAAAAACCTATTTGAATAAAATTTCCTATGAAATTTGTGGATAAAGTGCCGAGATATATTGTCCCCACCCCCCAAAAAGAACCCTTTGAAGAAGGAACAAATTCTCTTTCTTTCAGAAAATTTCAATTTGTCAACAAACTATTTAAAGAAGACTTTGTATGAAATTGGGTGGCTTTGAGATGACGTCAGATAATGTCATTGGGCCATGCCAAACACATGTCACTTGTAAAGTGGTACACATGGATGCCATCCCAAATATGGGACTTAATCATCAAAGGAAAGAACTACATCACACTACTTTCTCAAATAAATTTGTGATTGTTAATGGTGTCACAGAACAAGTAAATAATGAGGAGTAATTCTTCTAGTCATCATCTAAGTCCTGATTGCACCACCTATTCAAAATAGATACAGATCATCGATGAGGTTACAATGTAAGAAGTGAATAAAAAGGATTTTTTTTCCAGTCAGTTGTCATGATTGAAGTATGGAAATATCCTAAATTAATGATGGATCTAGTCCATCCTAATAAGAGGATTTTTCTATTGTCCTATAATAATATGATGGATTTGAGTGATCAAGGGTTGATCATTCATGCAAATCCGTAGTCATCCCAAATTAGTTGTCTTGATAATATTGAAAAAACCTATCGTTGCAGTTTCATAGCATATTCATATCCAAGCCATCCCATCCATTTGAATATATGCTCATAATTTTCCCTATTGGCATGTATAATTCCCTCACCTCATCCTGCTTCCACACCCATAATTTTCCATCATGAAATTCCTATCCTGGCCACCATATTCTTGAATCATCATTTGGCATCTAATATTTACATGAAAATGGCCTATCCTCAATATCATTTTATATATATACATACCCTTCCTCTTAATTTACGGTTCATCACTTTGTGTACTATCATGGTACTTGTCTCATTGAAGTCTTAAACCTTGGTAGTCATACATACAACCTCTCCAACCTTTGGGTTGTTTCCCTTGTTGTTGTATGAGATGATTTGCCCTACAAGACTATTTTTGGTTTTTCATATACAAAATAACTTATTGGCCACTTTGAACCACTACTCATGTTGAATGAACATTACAAAGTCACATTTGTGTTTGGATATTCAAGGCCCATGTTGAATGGACATTGCAATAAATCAAGATTTTTGTTTAGTGGTGTCCTATGTTTTTCCTACCACATCTCACTCTCTCATGCCCCATTCTGATATTTCTACATTTTATGGACGCACGAGAGAGCGATCATTTGCGAACTTGAACAAACCTAATTGAATTGTTGCTATATGAGCTCTCACCTTACCTAATTAATCATTTCCATTGCTGCTTGGAGAACTACTAACTTAGAGAGTCCGTCCCCCAGTTGGACTGACATGCATCAACTTTTATACTATAATGGAATCCTCAAGGACATAGATTATAAAGGAGATACCTCATTTTTCAAGTATCCATCATACTGCACCATTATAATATGGGAGGTGGTTCTATTGACAAATGTTTTTTCATAGCTCAACATAGAGTATTTTCCTCACACCATCATTGGATATTGGTGTTATGGAAAAATATTCCCTATGGATAGGTAATACCTCCCTTGGGTGTTCCCAATACCCAAGATAGATAGTATGATTCTATGCCACTAGTTTATTTCCAATTATGCAAAGATGGCTAGGGATGAAGTGTACCTGTCTATTGGATTTTTTTCCTTTCTACTTCCCGATTGATGTAGTCCCTAGAAAGAATATAGTGCAACCTCTAACACCATCTCCCTGTGTAGAAATATTCAAAGGAAATATACTTCTTCCAACATTTCATCAATGCATAGGTTAGATCCAATGATGTAATGGAATAACTAGATCAATCATGAAACATAGACATAAATACAATATCAATGGGGGAAACCATCAACATGTATATTGATGATATATCAATTTACAATTTCACATTGACCAATGATAGGGGACCTTCCTTAGCTCCTTGATCCAATCTCCTCCTTGACCCTTCACCAAAGGCTGTGATTTCACAATGATGATCTATGCAGAAAGGAAGAGGCTATCTCTCTAGATTTTAACAACATTTGGTTACTATTTCTCTTCCTTTCTCTTTTACCCTCAATATTCCTTGTATTTATAGTTTGATGGAGGAGGAGGAGAGGAAGGATATAGACTTCTATAACTTAGGAAAGATGAACTGTTGTGAGTTCCCAAGATCATGCTCCGAAGGATCCAACTCATACCATCGCGATCTCCTTGAAAATTCTAAAAAAAAACTAATCATGAGTCAGGATCACAACCTCAGAACAAGGAATCCTACATTTGGACTGTAGGTTGCATAAGAGCAAGTTACGTTCATGGATATGATCATAGCTTGTTGGAAAACAAGGCACTATCTAGGGCTAAAAATGGTCAGAATTAGTATGACCAAGTAGCAAATAAAGGTGATTTAGAAATGTCTCAATCATGGAATGTTGAGGAGTCTAATATGATACTCAAAGGTGTAAAATATAGGTATAACAGATTCCCCCTAAAGTGTGAGGTCAAAAACAGAACTAATGGCCAAAAGACTTTACAATAATGTAATGTTGCATGGACATATAGGATGTGGTCAAGTTAGGAGCTAGGAAACAAGTCATTGTGGAAGAACCTGCAAAGAATAATCCAATCAACAATATATATCATCCCCAAGGTAGGAATACTCATGCTCAAAATAGGAATAAAGCATGGACACCAAAGAATATGTTGCGGATCCATGGGACCAACTATGAGATTATGGCTACAAAAGAGTACAAAGTAGATCCATGAAATTATAAACAACATAGCCACCAACCAATACAATGTGGATCTATATGAACAAATGATATCATAGCCACCGACCAATATAGCGTGGATCAATGACACAACATAAAGCATGAAGACAAATAGCACGCTGGTAGTCCTTTGGTAGTTCTCTAGGTACTCAAGTGATATAATCAGCGCAACTTGGGAGGGGAAGCAAGGATAAAAGATGAAACCCATAACCCAAGGTCTTCATCTCAACCCTCAAAGGTATGATTCATATGACACACAAATATATGTAATGATGTTGAGCATGGGTAAAACCATCTTATTGCTGGTCATTGATGTCTGCCATTACCAGAAGATAGGGTAACCACCAGTGATGATAATGGTCCCTAAGGTACCTAGTAGAATCTGACAAGTGTGAATGGATGAGTTGATGTTGAACACTTGTATAATCACTCAAATAGGAGTAAATGATGTAAATAGACCTTTGAATGCAATGAAACATGCCACCTAGGACTGCAATCTCCAAGGTACTATTTGTTTATAGACTCACTTCCTAGATGAGGAGTTGGAGTCGATAGGAAGGAATCTATTGAATGAGATTATTAATTTATTCCCCATCATACAACATGAAACATACTCCAAGAGATGGTGTGAATAGATCAAGTCACCAAAGACAACTAACTCAAGGATGGCCGATACAGATGGGAAATATGTGTTGGTATTATTATTAATACTCCCTTTGACCACATAGTCTAATTGTCTATTTTCTTAGCTTAGGAAGTATTCATCACTCCACTAGTGCATGGGGGACACACCTACATGACATATACCACTTACTGCACTTGATTTCATGAGTTAAGGATCCCTAGGGACCAATCCCTATAATTTAGGAACCCACTCTGAGTGCCACTAGCAGTCTCCTTCAGTTGACCTTGGTAGGTAAGCAATGATTTTCAGTTATGCTACAATTACTATCGGTTATCCTAGTGCCAATTTGCATGATTGAAGGGAGTGTGGGCTCCTTTTCTCACCTACCCTCATAAGTTAACTGATTGTAGACTAAGTTGGTTATCCAAAGTTGCATCAGTGAACTGCAGTGGTGATTTTCCCACACTAAGTTAGCTCCATAGTCGGTATGAGTTGGTAGATTCGAATCCTATCTTAGGAATTCGAATTCTCCTATATGTACAACTAGTCTATTCTATATCATTTACTGATTCATGAATATAATCATATTATTCCAATTTTGTCTCCATGTGTGCGCAATTTTTCCAGATTAATTGAATAATCTATTGCTAAATTCCTCTCTCTCTTCTACAACATTCTCTTCTCATTTGAATTCATGCAGGCTAAGGATCCTATGCTTCACATAATTTATCATGGTATCAGAGTGGGTATCCATGCCTGCATCGAACCTCGGAAAATTCCATTGATGCACCAAAAGCCATTGAGTTCCCACATAATTCCTGGAATAATTGCATCGCTCCCTTTGGATTCTGTCCAGAGAATTCTATCAAGGTGTGATGTACCTACAGAAAGTGCATATGTCAAAGTGAAGGGTGTTTGAGATAAATTAATTCAAATTGAGTTGTTTTGCAGTGTTTTTGCAGGTACATTCAAAGGTTTCTTGAAGAATTGTTGATCAATATAGATGTGAAATGGATAATTCAGCAACTATCGCTCCCAGAATCCTTACACCTTTCAATTATCTTGATTGGAGGTAAGACATGAAAATTTCCTTGCGTAACAAAGGTCTGTTTAGGATTACCATGGGAAGAGTATTCGAACCCCAACAATATATTGAAAAATTTGAAGCATATGGATAGGATTTATGAAGCCTTCGACTACATGTGCATCGACATATCTAGGGAGCTGTTGTTCCATCTTGATGTACTCAAGACTCCGAAAGAAGTATGGGATAAAATTGAATCCTTGTTTGGAAAATAGGATGAGACGAGGGGCCATATCTTGGAGAATGAGTTGATAGCACTACAACCCAGTAAATTTGACACAATACAACATATATTCACCAAATTAAATCAATGGTCATGCAATGCAAACAATGCATGATTGAGAAGAAGGATGAGCAATTAGTGCTCTCCATACTGAGCTAACTTGGCCTAGAATTCTCAATGTTTGTATCTACTTTTCACTTTGGCAGACTGAGTACTCATAATTGGAGAATTCCATCCCTTGATGCCTTCACAGAGTATATAATCCAAGAACACGATAAGGTGATACAGGTGGGAGCTCTCAGAGCCTCTCCAAATAAATCTCTCTTAGCTGGTGAGACAAGGAATGTGCAAGAACGAAGGAAGTAGAAAGGTAAAGATAAAATAAACACTAAATTTGAACCAAAATATGAGTCTAATCAAGCATTTGAAGCCGTAGGCTCTAGGAAGGACAAACATCAAAGGTATGATAATGGAAAGTGCTCTTACTGTAAGAAAGTAAACCATACAAAGAAGTATTGTACGAAGACAACCATTGATCAAATGACAAAACTCCTTGAGCAACAAAATATTTCCCTCCCTAAAGGTGTAAGGAAGTATGACTCTAGAGAAAATACTGAAGATGACATGATGAGAGATGCCATGCACTGAAGGCTAGGTGATCAAAATCACATGACTTCCTCAATGATTTAGGAGCCTCCAATCATATGGCATGCTAGTTCCAACATTTGTGGTGTTTTTCTGACCAAACACAAAGGTTGACATACCGAAATATTTGCAACCTCACAAAAGATTTGGGATCAATGTGGATGGCATGACCATATCACAAACATATTCCCAAGATTTGAAGTAAATTCCACAAACGTGTATATAATCTAAAGGTTTCTATAGCTAGTAGACCCAACTGGATTTCCAATTTAAAAGAAAGTATACCCTAATGATCACCAAAACTGCACTTAGTATGGAAATGAAAAAACAAACCAAAACAACCTGAGATGAGACCTTGTAAAGAACCTAAACAAGCCCTAGATCTCACCTACAGGATCAACCTGACCAAGAATAACTGGTAAAAGCATGAAAACTTAAACCTATAGGCACTGATCATACCTGTAGAACAACCAATAGAACGATCAAATGGAAGGATCATGACTTGCAGAAAGGAAACCAACAATTTAAAGAGATTGATTGCAACATACATACATAGTTTTCATAAATATCACAACTTAAAGGCTTTGCAGACTGCATTCTAAGAGAAATATAATGACTTTTACATAGGGAAGGTGCGATCCAAGGGGTTGGAACATTTTGTGTCAGACATAAAAAATGATCCAATACAAAATGATATCCAAACTTGTATATATGACCCAATATCTAATAGATCTGGTGGATACCATTGCTAATATGTCAAGAGAGAATCTAGATAAAGGCAGATTAAAATCCAATCTTAAGAAAAAACTAAGAAAACCAAGAAAATCATACAACTAAGAATCGATCCCAAGTATGGTCACCAATTTGGTTATGGAGAAATATCCCCTATAGATAGGTAATACCTCCCTTATATGTGCCCAATACCCAAGACATATAGTATGATGTTATGTCATTAGTTTCTTTCCAATTATGCAACAAATATGGCTAAGGATGAAACGTACCTTGCAACTGGATGATTTTCCTTCAAACGTCCCAGCTGATGTAGTCCCTAGAGATAGTATGCTCCATCCTCTAACACTTGTTACCTGCATATAAATATTCGAAGGAAATTTACTTCTTCCAACATTTCATAAATGCATATGTTATATCCAATCATGTAATGGAATAAATATATAAATCATGAAACATAGACATAAAGACAATATGAATGGGGGAAACCATCAACATGTATATTTATTATAAATTAATTTAGAATTTCAGTTTGACCCATGATAGAGGACCTTCCTTGGATCCTTGATCCATTCTCCTCCTTCACCTTTCACCAAAGGTTGGGATCTCACAATGATGATCTATGTGGGAAGGAAGAGGCTCTCTCTGTGGATTTTAATAACACTTGGTTACTATTTCTATTCCTTTCTCTTTTACCCTTGATATGCCTTGTATTTATAGTTTGATGGAGGAGGGGAGGAAGTATCTAGAATTCTAGAACTCATGAATCCCAAATTGTTATGAGATCCCAAGCTCGTGCTACGAAGGATCCAACTCATACCATCATTATCTCCTTGAAACTCCTCAAAAATAATAATCATGAGTTAGGATCATGACCTCAGAACAAGGAATCCCACGTCTAGATCACATGTTGTAGAAGAGCAACTCGCGTTCATGGATATGATCGCAGCTTGTTGCACAACAAGGTGCAATCCAGGGATAAAAATGGTCAAACTTAGTATGATTAAGTAGGAAATCAAGGTGATGTAGAAGTGTGTTAGTCATGGCATGTAGAGGAGGCTTATATGAGACTCAAAGGTGGGGAATATCGGTATAACAATTGATGTTTCCTACAATTAATTTTGATATATGTTTTATCAATTTATTAAATTGAGTTTCCATACAAAAATTATGTGTACCATGCTTTGATGTCGATGGATTTTTATGATTAATAATGACACATGGTTAAATAAGTAAAATTTTATAAAAGTGTATGGCATTGATTGATCTCCCCCCTCTTCGTATCATTGTGGGTTGTTAGAAAAACATGATCACAAAGTAATAAAAATAATCAATATGAAAATATTATAACCAAATTATAAGAGAGAAACATATATAACGTGGTTTACCCAAGGTGGGATACGTCCACATAGAAATCACTAGTCCTTTATTATTAAACCATCCAACAAAATGAAGGGATATAGCTTGCAGCAACCTCACTGCACTTCCTCTTCACTCTCTTGCAATCTCTCTCACACAATCACATAGATTCTTTTATAATGCTACAATACAATACACGACCACATTACAATTCCTTCCTTTTATAAAGGGAATACCATGGGAAAATACGACTGGTTTCCCAAAACCATGAGCTTGCAGATCACCCATTATTGACCAAGCCATGACTCTGAAATTACAACATTTTACAAGGAATTTTTTCCTAGCGACTATAGTGGGGGGAAATCCCCCCCCAAACCCCACCTGTCAAGTGATCAGATATAAACACGGCTGAAATAACATTTCTCAATCAAGAATATTAGGCTCCATAACCAACAATATCCCACTTGGAGATTGATCACAACAACTCCACCGCTGCTGTACATGCTAAAATATTCTATGAACCTTGGGCCTAACAAATTTCTCATATTTACCTTGATGCTTGAAGGCCAATAGAAACTGAGCATGAACTCAGTTTCTCTATGGTTACTACCTTTTCCAACATGTCTGTAGGATTCTGGCTAGTATGTATCTTTTCCAACTTTAAGAGTTCATCTTCCAGAACAGATCTTATGAAATGGTACTTGAGCTGTATAAAGTTTAGCCTTCGAATGGAAGGATTAGTTCTTTGAAAGATGAATGGAAATATGTCTGTCACTGTACAATATACCATTCTCTTTCTTCTTACCCAATTCCTCCATGAACCTTTGCAACCAAATTATCTCTTTACTAACATCTGTAGAAACAACATACTCTACTTCTGTTGTTGAAAGTGCAACAACCTTTTGCATTTTTGAAATACAACTTATTATTGTTCCTCCTATGGTAAAGACATGCCCCATGGTGTTCCTCCTTCCATCTTTATCACCTGCCATAATTGCATCAACATATCCTTGTAGAACATTGTCCGAACCTCCAAAACATAATGCATGAGAAGTGGTACCTATCAAATACTTGAGAATCCATTGTATTTACTTCCAATGCTATTTACCTGGATTGTTCATATACCTACTCACAACTCCCATTGCATGTGAAATATATGGTATTTTGCACACCGTGGAATACATCAAGCTTGTTAGGATTTATAATTCTCCCTTATCCAAACTGTCTATTAGATTATTTGCCTAACTTAGGAGCCATTTAGTTTTTATTGGGTCCACTAGTACCATTGGGTCCACTTGGCCTAATGGGGCCACATGTACGAATCACTAGAGTGTGGGGAACACTGATAGAGGCTAACTGGAACTGATTGAACCTTCATGCATCAGTTTAGGCACCTCCTAGACCAATCCCTACATTTTAGGAGCCACTTGGAGTGTCGCCACCAACATCCTTCAGTTGTTGGCAGTTGGTGACTAGTCAAGCTTAGTTATGCTTCAATTAGATTGAGTTAGATATCCTCTAGTTCAGTTAGTGATAGTTATGCATGGATGCATGTGGGAAGGCACTAGTTATCACCTACTTCTCACCTACCACTGTAGTTAGACTGGTTTGATTGATTGTAACTGATAGAGAGGATGGATTAGACATTTGGAGTTATCCTATTGGACTCCGATAGTGATTTAGACACTTCAAGTTAGCCATGCAATTAGTCTTGATTTGGTAGGTTCGAATTCATCTCTCATGATTCAAATTCTCCTTTATGCAACACTGTTGTATACTGTTGGGATTAATGAAGTTGATACTGTAATTATACTAAGCAATTCTTGTATGTTTCCTATGAGATTTGTTTTGTTCAGCCGGTATTATTCATTCCTTTTCACTAAAAATAATTAAGAATGTAATAGCACTCATTGCTTGAATACCAATGAAAAATTAATTCTAACATGATTTCCGAGCATAGGTCTTAGGTTCAATTCCCCCAAGCTACTGCTGCACCTCTGGGAATGTCCTGATGATAGGGCCTTGTGCTTAGTTTCAAATGTTCATCAACATCTACAGGTTTTGGTGTAATGGAAAACATTACATGGTATCAGAGCCTCCTTAGGCAAGCTTCAAGTCTCTCTACGCTCCATTGTACACCAGAAGCAGTTGGGTTCCACGAAAGTCCCGCAAAGAGTGCCTTGCTTCCTCTGAATTCATTCAGAGTGGCGGTGTGGGCATGAAAGATCCTGAAAAAGTGCACATGTTGAGAGGGAAGGCTTGATTATAACATAATGTGAACTGGTTTTGTTTTTTCAGTGAACTCTTACAGGTGCTATGTAGCTTGATTGAAGATATTGTCTGATCAGAAGGAGAATTTATGGATTCTCAACCTTCCACACCCCGGATCCTAACACCCTTCAACTATGTTGATTGGAGTGAATATATGGAGGTTTCCTTATGAAAAAAGGGCTTGTTCATGATGACAATGGGAAGGGAGGATGAACCCCATCATGAGGTCGAGAAAAACAAGATTCTGAACCGCTTAGATGAAGCTTTTGGATTTCTATGTACTCACATATCCAGATACCTCCTCTTCCACCTTGAAGGTTTGCAAACTCCCAAAGAAGCTTGGGAGAAGCTTGAAGTATTGCATGGAAAGAAAGACAAGGTTTAGGGATACATTTTGGAGAATGAGCTAATATCCTTACAACCCAACAGTTTCGATACCATAGAAAAATTCTTTACAAGATTCAAGTCTCTTGCACTTCTTTTAATCTCACACAATGATCTAGGGAATAAACACAAGTCTCATCAAAGATTAATAACAATAAGTCATGAAAATGGTGTAATAGTGCTAGAAAATGAGTAGTTGCTCGGTATATTCACACAAAGAATGAGTAATACAATACATGATCATGCTACAAGCATGAATGACCAAGAAATTCAAATTCCCAGGGAGGTCATTCGAATTGAATGAGTGAGTCTATCTTAACTGAATGTAAGCCATAGTCAACACTCCAGTTAACCACTGATCAAAACCTTAATTGACTCAACTGAGCCCTAAATAAATTCAGAGTGCAATAAATGACTGAGTCTAACTGAAAGTAGGTCAGACACATGTCACAGCAAACCAACCAACAAGTGGTAGTGCTTCAATGACTCCAATGAACCCCGATGCGGTTAACTGAAGTGTAACTGAACATCAAAAGTGGTTGGAGGCACCTCTGTTGACTCCAGTTCATTAAATAATCAATAAATAATCAATTTAATGATGGAGGGCACCTTCATTGCTCTGTTTAACTGATTGTAACCATCAGTTAGCAATATGGGGCATTAATGACACTCAGATCACCCCTAGAGTGCTCCAGTTAGCCTCCCCGAATGTAGGAGAAGGATAAGCTATCCTCCTTGACTGAAGGTAGGCATGGGTGTGATCTAGCTGATGTCATATAGTGCTCCTCTGATGTCAATTAAGTAAATAATACTTAGGATAGTGATTTAACTAGGCCAAATTGACCAAAAAGAGTGTGTATGGTGGTAAATGTCTCCAACACCCCCCCTTAATCTCTACTCAGGAGGAGTTAGAAAACATAAAAATTCATAAAAATGCTAGGTCCCTGGCATCTAAGGCCATAGGTCACCCTATACAATGCTGAAACTGAAACAAAGCTAAAAAACAAACTAAGTGAGGAAAAGAGGGAAAACCCAGTGGGAAAACCCCCCCCTCAAGCTGAACACTGAAAGTAGTCTGAATCACCTTGATGAACTCACCCCCAATAGTGAATGAAGGTAAGTGAAATTATTTTCTGAAAATCTCTTGGTGAAGATGTCTGCAATCTGCTCATCAGTCGGGCAGTATTGCAGAATGATGGTCCTATCATGCACTAGCTCCCTGATGTAGTGCATGTGGATCTCTACATTCTTGGTCCTCTTCCTAGTAACTAGATCTATGGATATCTTAATAGCACTTTGATAGTCACAAAAGAGGACAGTGGACAAAGTACTACCAAGATCAAACTTTGAAAGAATGCCTTGCAACCAAACTACTTGGATGCAAGCATTCACCACTCCTCAATACTTGGCCTCTGCTGAAGATAATGCTATGGCAACCTGATTTTTTCTAGACTAGCAAATGGGGCCACCACCAAACATGAATGGATATCTAGAAGTAGACTTCTAATCAATAGAATCACCCACCCAATCAAAATATGTGTATCCAACCAGCTCTAGCTCGGAGTTTGCAGCATAGTGAATGCCGTAGGTCCTGGTTCCCTAAATATACTGGAGGATCCTCTCGGCTGACTTCCAATGAATATCATGAGGCTAATTCATGTATCTTGATACAGCATTCATAGCATAACATCTATCAGGCTGAGAATGTGTCAAGTACAACAAGCTACCAATCAGTTGTCGATAGATAGTGCAGTCCATGGGAGGTGTGCTTTTTCCTTTTTCAAGGCTGATCGCTGAAAGGAAAGGGAATGGTGTAGGCCTACATTCAGCCATTTTAAACTTGAATAACAGGTCTGATATATATTTGTACTGAGTGACCATTATCCCATCATAATTTTTCTCAATTTTGAGCCCCAAAAATTCTTTTAGGATCCCTAAATCACTCATTTCAAAGGCATTGTGGAGAGCAATTTTGATGGCTGAAATAGAAGCAACTGTGCTACCTATGATCAGTAAGTCATCAACATACAAAAAAATAATAATCAAATTACCATCAGACTAATGTAAATACACATTTGGATCTGATATACATCTTTGGAAGTTTTGCGAGAGAAGGAAGGAATCCATCTTGGAATACCACTCTCTTGGGGCCTGTTTTAACCCATATAGTGACTTATTTAGCTTGCAAACCAAATATGGATCAGAGATGTAGCCCTCATGTGGCTTCATGTATATCTCTTCATGAATATCTCCATGCAGAAAGGCTGACTTAACATCCATATGATTCACTTCCCAGTGCTTAGATGCCGAAATTGCCAAAACTAGGCGGATGGAGTCCATTTTTGCAACTGGTGCAAAGGTCTCATGGTAGTCCACACCTTGGACCTGAGAGAAAAATTCCCCCCCCAGCCTTGCCTTATATTTGTAGGTTATGGCATCAGCAGCAACATTGGTCTGAAACACCCACTTGCATTGAACCAATTTCCTTCCCGGAGGAAGAGAAACTAGCTCCCAAGTAGTGTTTTTCTGAAGAGAATTCATCTCTTCATCCATGCCAACTTGCCATCTCGGATGCTTCCGAGCATGGTATTAGGACTTTGGGTCTGAACTAATCACAAATATCAAGTTTTGGACAGCGAATTATCAGGACAAGAGAGTGCAATATCTTCTCTTTGGAAATTAGACCGGGTTCTCCTTGGATCATCCAGATTTCCAATGTTTTTTCTTGCGGAGGAGAATGTCTGTCGGGCCCATGTGGGAAGATGATTTTGTACTTGAAGTTCTGATTCAGCATCTGATGTTTGCTACAAACTGATATCAGAAATCAGAGGATCCAAATCAGGGTCATCACCCCCAATTTCATCATCTAAATATTCAGTAGAATAGGAAGGAAATTCAACAGTTTTCTCCTTCACTAGTTCCACCTCCTGAAGAGGCTCATCGAACTTGAAACTTCTATCGATGATGATGAGTTTTGTTTTGTTATCCAGCAGATTGAAACCTTTTGATTCATTAGGATACCCAATAAATAGACATTCTATGCTTTGCAGTTGCAAAGCCCTTCTTTTATTAAGTGGAATCTGGGCCCATGCAGTGGACCCAAACACCCGTAGGTTTGACACATCCGGCTTGTGTCCGAAGTATGCTTCGAAATGGGTCCTTCCTTTCACAGATGAGTGTGGCACCCTGTTCTGAATGTATGCTGCAGCATGCATGGCTTCAACCCAAAAATTTTCAGCCAAATTCTTTAATTCCAACATACAAGTGGTCATCTCCTTGAGAGACCGATTCTTCCTTTTCGCTACTCCGTTTTGCTGGGGAGTGTAGGGAATTGAATGTTGGACCTAAATACCACTTTGGGAGAATATGTGAAGAAAATCATTACTAACATAATCCCCACCATTATCAGATCTCAATATCTTGATCTTAATCCCAGAGGAATTCTCAATCAAGGCCTTTAGTTCAGAAAAATTTTCACATACTTTAGACTTCTTTTTGAGAAAGAAGACCCATGTGTACCTTGAAAAATCATCAATAAAAGTCAGAATATACCTTGATCCATTTATGGATGTGATAGGAATTGGACTGCTGATATTAGAGTGTATCATCCCCAATATCTATGTAGGTCGGTTTGCTTTCCCCCGATTGTACTTGTGCTCAGGGTGTTTTCCAACCACATGGCCCTTGCAAATTCCAGTGGTTTCCTTGATGACCAGGAGGCCTTCAACCATGGAGTTTTTCTGTAATTGCCACAAATATTTGAAATTTAGATGGCCAAACCTTTCATGCCACAACCTACTAACTTCATTTCCATGAGTTAGCAGAGCGGTGGGCTTTGCATCCGCCACAAAGTGGGAGAACTCATAGGCTTTTGCATGATGGTTTGCAAGGCCTTTAGCAATAAGTTTTTCGGATGCAAGTTTCGTTATCTCAACATAATTTGGGATGAAAGAAACTCTCTTAGGCACTCCTGTATGTGTCATCTGATAGACACTAAGGAGATTTTATACTAGAGACGGTACATACAAAACATTTCAAAAATAACCATTCTGAAGATCAACCGTACCTTTTCCTTCTGAAATGATGGTGGATTCATCTCCCATGTGGATGGAGATCGATTTGCCGGTCTCCAAGGATGAAAAGGAGTCTCTTTCAACCATCATGTGGTTCTAAGCTCCATAATCAATCAAGAGTGCTTTGGAATTCGAAGTGCTTTCCATGAGGGCATGACCTTTTTCATGATGTGGTTCTCGATCTTGCTGATCTCTCCTTCGAAAGCTTTTCAGAAGGTTGATGTGATTTCTCTCAAGGAGAGAGGTAGCTTCATCAAGATTTTGCTTCATGTAGGCATGTTCAGGGTGGAAGCCCTTCCCGCAGTATGAAAACTTGACTTTTTCCTTTCCATGATGCCCTTTTCCTTTGTTCTTCCTTGAGCCAAAAGACTCATCATGCTACTGGTTTTCAACTTTAGGCTTAGGAGCTTCAAATTTAGTTTTTGGGTTATTTTGCTACTTTCCTTTACCCGTCAGATCTTTGGGCCTCGAGACATGGAGGGCTTGATCATGGGAGGATCTGATGATCCCCATCTGGATAAGCTTATCATGTTCTCTTGTTAGGGACACTATGAAGGCATTGAGTGTAGGCATCTTCCATCCAGGGGTTGTGAGCTTCCCTACATGAAATGTAGAGACAAAAACTAAATATTCAGCTCCAAGTGTGGAGAGTATGGCGAGGATGAGCTGATCATCCTCCTTCTCCACTTTGCATTGCTTCAAGAGTAAGACAATGTGCTTGAAATTTGTGAAAAATTCATTCAAGGTCTCGAAATTGGAAGGATGGAGAGACATCAATTCATTTTTGAGCTGGTAAAATATCAAATCATCCTGCTTTCCATATAGGGTTCCCAATTTGTCCCAAATTTCCTTTGGAGTCTTCTATCCCGAAAGATGGAAACTAAGATCCTGGGAAACATAGAGGCACAAGAATCCGAATGCTTCATCCTTATTGTTCAAGAATATTGATTTGTCTATAGCAGTACCAGGATCATATTCAATGTCCATGGTGACTCTATAGAGTCCTTTGGCACATATCTGGATCTCCATGTCTCCTTTCCATGAGTGGAAATTGAACGGAGTCAAAAGATCTACTAAAGAGGCCATCTGAATCTGTTGGAGCGAATGCTTCACCTGTAGAAAACCTAAAAATCACAATAAAAAGGGCAATGTAAGGTCGAACAGCCTGCACATTTTAGGATTTCATCACACCCATCATAGTCAATCAAGCAAGCTTGATCAACAAGTTCTTTACTTGGGGTATTAAGTAGTAAGCCTTGGCTTCTGGTGCAGTGCTGGATTTTTGAGCTATTGCTCAATTTTCATGCAAGATCTGTCAAAAAGGTTGTTTTTGAGAGATCTAAGCTTCGTCCTGCCATGAGATCTGATACCATATTAATATCACATAGTGATCTAGGGACTAAACACAAGTCTCATCAAATATTAATAACAATAAGTCATGAAAATGGTGTAATAGTGCTACAAAATGAGTATCCGCTCTGTATATTCACACAAAGAATGAGTAATACAATACATGATCATGCTACAAGCATGAATGACCAAGCAATTTGAATTCCCAAGGAGGTCATTCGAATTGAATGAGTGAGTCTAGCTTAACTGAATGTAAGCCATAGTCAACACTCCAGTTAACCACTGATCAAAACCCTAATTGACTCAACTGAGCCCTAACTGAATTCAGAGTGCAATAAATGACTGAGTCTAACTGAAAGTAGGTTAGACACATGTCACAAAAAACCAACCAACAAGTGGTAGCACTTCAATGACTCCAATGAACCCCGATGAGGTTAACTGAAGTGTAACTGAACATCAGAAGTGGTTGGAGGCGCCTCTGTTGACTCCAGTTCATTAAATAATCAATAAATAATCAATTTAATGATGGAGGGTTCCTTCATTGCTCTGTTTAACTAATTGTAACCATCAGTTAGTAATATGGGGCATTAATGACACTCAGATCACCCTCAGAGTGCTCCAGTTAGACTCCCCGAATGTAGGAGAAGGCTAATTTAGCCTCCTTAACTGAAGGTAGGCATGGGTGTGATATAGCTGATGTCATCTAGTGCTCCTATGATGTCAATTAATTCAATAATACTTAGGATAGTGGTTTAACTAGGAAAAATTGACCAAAAAGAGTGTGTATGGTGGTAAATGTCTCCAACAACTTCAATGTAGACAGTGCAGAATAGAGAAAAAGGATGAGAAACCTGTGCTCTCCATACTCAACAAACTAGGTTCTGAGTATTATGTATTTGTCTCTACCTTCCATTCCCAATTGGAATATTCCCTCACTTATTAGCTTTGTCAAGTCCTTAATACATGAGCAAGAGAAGTTGGTCCAGCTGGGAGTCCTCCACACTTCCAAAAACTAAGCTCTCCTAGTGACATACTCTACCAATGTGCAAGCTAAAGGGAGGCATATGTGGAAGGATCCTAAAGCATTTGATTCTAATCCGAAAGAGAGTAAGGGGAATTCCAAAGGATCTTCGGGCTCCAAGAAGGAGAAAAAGTTAGAAAATAAAATGTGTTTCTATTGTATGAGGGGTTTTCATCCTAAAAACTAGTGTATGAAGAAGCAGATCGACTAGCTGTTAGCTCTCCTCAAGAAGAACAACATATCTCTTGCACAAAGAGCAAAGAAGTCTGATGATGGACAATTGACAGACGAATATGAAAGGTTCCATGCCTTGAAAGATGGCCTCTCTCGGTCGACAACCTATTTGATTAATTTTGGAGCATCCAACTACATGGTTTCCTCCAAGGATTGCTTCTCCACTCTCAACCTCACAGGAGGGCCTACTATTCATATGGGTGATGACTCCCAAATTATATCAACATGAATAGGTTCCATTAAAATATAGCACAGTGAGTTCAAAAATTTCCTCTATGTGCCCTCTCTTGCAGCTAATTTGTTGTTTGTATACCAAATGACTCACATTGGCTCACCAAAGCAAGTGGTATTTGGTCCTGACTCAATAGAGATCATAGAAATATCAACTAGGAAGATTATAGCACAAAGAATTGCAGATCATGCCTCCAAGGAATATGCTTTCTCTCATTTCATTCCATACTTAGATCGAGTACAACCACAAATTTTATTCGAAGCAGATAAAGGTATCAAAACTCCTTTACTTCCTATTGAAGATACATATTATTGTCTAGCATTTCATATTCAGATTCAAAAGAATAGGAAGACCCACATGATTTAGATATTGAGCTTACACCTCAAGGAGATCTATATTTATATCCAAGATCTACCTCATTTCAGTAGCCTAAATGGGATCAGCAACTCATAAAAGCATCTAGAAATGGTGCTCGGGATCCAGATGATAAGAGAAGAACGAGGTCCCAGTATCAGAAAGAGAATGTTGCACTGTCCCACACAGATCCACTTCTCCCTGAGAGGTTCTTCATGATGTTGGGGTCAGATCCTCAAACATTCAAGGAATCTTTCCATGATCCTAGATGGCAAGAAGCTATGGATGAGGAATTTGATTCGCTAGATTTCAATAAAACTTGGGAAATTTTCTCCTTACCTCTAGGGAGAAAACATTTTCAGTGAAAATGGGGCTACAAGACCAAGATAGCCTCTGATGGAACCATAACCAAATACAAGGCTCAGTTGGTGGCTAAAGGATACTCTTAGGTTCAAGTATTGGACTACAATGAGACATTCGCTCCAATAGCTAGAATGGATTCCATCACGCTTGTCTTGGAAGTTGCAGCTTCCAAGAGATGGGAGGTACATCACATGGATGTGAAAATTTCATTTCTCCATGGTGATTTGAAGGAATATATATACATGAAACAACCTGAGGGGTTTATTGATGATCCTTCCTTATTTTGCAGAACGAGGAAATCATTGTATGGACTCAAACAAGCCCCAAGGGCATGGTAATCCAAGATGGATTCCTTCCTCATATCACAAAAAAATGAAAGATGCAAATCAGATTAAAATGTTTACATGCAGAAGAAAGAGGGATTCTTGATATTGATTGTGCTTTATGTGGGTGCCTTACTCATTACTGGCAGCCCTACTAATGGATTGAGAAGCTTCAAGTCATCCCTGAGCAAAGCATTCACTATGACTGATATAGGACTATTAAGACAGTTTATTGGTCTCAAAGTAAGTCAAAATACTTAGGGAATCATGATATCGAAGTCTAGATACTCATCAGACATGCTCAATAGATTCCACATGGAAGACTGCAAGTCATCCCCTTATCCTTTCCTATCTGGCATCAGGCTAGAGGAAGGTGGCTCTACACCTTTGGTAGACAACACTATTTACAGACAACTCATTGGGATCCTTCTATATCTCACACATTCGAGACCATACATATCCTATGTTGTGAGTGCTGCTGCTAGGTACATGCAGGAGCCACATGAGTTGCATTGGAAGGAAACAAACAGGATCTTGCACTATGTGCAGGGTACTAGAGATTATGGGATTCATTATGTAGATGGTGCAAACCTTGATCTCATAGGCTTCACAGATTTAGACTGGGCAGGAGATGGGAATGATAGGAAATCCACTTCAGAATTTGTGTTTATGATTGGATTTGGGCCAATTTGTTGGTTCAACAAGAAGCAAGCAACACTTGCAATCTCTTCAGCAGAGGCAGAGTATCAGGGAGCTGTGAATGCAACTATTCAGGAAGTTTGGATACATGGCATCTTGACAGAATTTGGGTTTCACACTTCACCTTCAGTGGACATTTATTGTGACAACCAGAGCACCATCAAAATTTCTAGTGATCTAGTTCAGAAGCAAAGAACAAAGCACATTGAGGTTCACATGCACTATATTCAGGAACTAGCGCATGACAAAACTATCACACTACATTACTGTCCTACAGAGGATCGGATTGCAGCCATTTTCACCAAGTATTTTACTAAAAAGAGATTTTCCTTTCTCAGGTCTCTTTTAGGTGTTAAGGCTTGATTCATTATTCCCGTTCCTGCTTATTTTGAGGGGGGGGGGTCCCATGAGGTTTTCCCCTATTTCCTCAATTCATTAAGCATCATTTTTTTATATTTTAGATTGTATATGGGTGACTTTTGGCCTTGTTTCTAGGTCCCTTAGTTGTCCGAGTTAGGATTCAAGGGGGGTGTTAGGATTTATAATCCTCCCTTGTCCAAACTGTCTATTAGATTATATTTTCCTAACTTAGGAGTCATTTAGTTATTATTGGGTCCACTAGTACCATTGGGTCCACTTGGATTAATGGGGCCACATGTACCAGACACTAGAGTGTGGGGAACACTTATAGATTCTAACTAGAACTGACTGCCCCTTCATGCATCAATTTAGGTGCCTCCTAGACCAATCCCTACATTTTAGGATCCACTAGAAGTGTTGGCACCAAACTCCTTCAATTGTTGGTAGTTGGTGACTAGTCAAGCTTAGTTATTCTTCAGTTAGATTCAGTTAGATATCCTCCTGTTTAGTTAGTACCAGTTATGCATGGCTTCATGTGGGAAGGCACCAATTCTCACCTACTTCTCACCTACCATTGCAGTTAGAATGGTTTGATTAATTGTAAATGATTGCAATATTGGATTAGACATATGGAGTTAGCTTGTTAGAATTCGATAGCGATTTAGACAATTCTAGTTAGGAATGCAGTCAATCTTGAGTTGTTATATTTGAATTCATCTCTCATGATTCAAATTCTCCTTTATGTAACACTATTGTATACTGTTGGGATTAATGAATTTGATGTTGTAATTATACTGAGTAATTCTTGTTTGTTTCCTGTGAGATTTGTTTTTTTCAGTGGGTATTATTCATTCCTTTTCACTGGAAATAATTAATAATCTAATAACACTTATTGCTTGAAGATCAATGGCATATTAATTCTAAAAAAGTTACCAATTGCAGATGAATAGGGAACCTTGGACATGTATTCTATCTCTTCCTGTGTCTTGGGACACATTTCCTTACTTAGTTTGAAATGGATGGCGAAAGGTGTACTAACTGGTTTTGCATTCTTCATTATAAACCTCTCTAACACCTTTTCTATGTACTCAACTTGAGATAATGTCAATTTTTTATTTTTCCTATCTCTTGTTATTCTCATACCAAGGATTTTCTTTGCAACACCCAAATCATTCATCGCAAATGATTTATCTAGTTTCCTTTTGAGGAAATTTATATCCTGCATGTTAGACCCTGCAACAAGCATCTCATCCACATAAATAACAAGATAATATATCTTCCATTATCTAGCCTCATGGAGAAAACATAGACGTGGTTAGAATGACATCTACTATAACCCAGTTCTATAATAAACTTATCAAGTTTTAAATACCACTGCCTTGGAGCTTGCTTCATGCCATACAATATCTTCTTCAACCTGCAAACCAAATTATCCTTCCCTTTGACCTCATACCCTTGTGGATGCTGGATATAAATCTCTTCCTCCAAATCCCCATGGAGAAAGGCTATTTTTACATCTAACTGTTCAAGATGCAAATCTTCTACTGCCACTATACTTAAAATAGTCCTAATTGAAGTCATTTTAACAACATGAGAAAATATTTCATCAAAGTATATACCTTCCTTTTATGAAAACCCCTTTACAAAAATTCTAGCCATGTACCACTTCTTGCCTCCATCTTCCTCCTTCAACCTATAATTCCATTTATTTTTCAATGCTCTTATTCCTGCAGGCAACTCAACCAGATCCCAATTCTGGTTTCTTACCAATGAGTCCATCTCCTCATCCATGCCTTGCTCCCACTTATTTTTAGTTTCCACCTACACTGCCTCTTCATAACATTCTGCTTCACCATTATAAATCATCAATAAATAATACAGTGAAGGATAGAATCGTTCAAGGGGTCTACTTAACCTAGTAGATATTGTTACATTTGCACGAGTTTGAGGTACTTGCTGCTGCTCTGTATTTTTTGGTGCCTTTGGAACTTCATTTTCTTTGATATCATCAAGCACTGTTTACTCTGTGTTTTTCTTTTCCTCTTTCTTTCCTTGCAACTAATATTTGTACATAACCTTTCCATTGAATATTACATCTCTACTCCTAAAGATTTTGTGATTTTCATAATATCATAAGCGATAACCAAAATAATCATCAAACCTACATCCAATAAAGGTCCATTTCTTGTATTTATCCTCAAGCTTTGTTCTATTTTATTTATCAATATGGACAAATGCTTCACAACAAAAGTTCTCAGAAATGAGTAGTTTACCTTTTTACCTGCCCATGCCTCCTCTAGAATTCCACCATCCAAATCGCTTGAAGGCCCTTTGTTTTTTAAGTAAACAACAATATCTACATAATCAACCCAAAACTGTAAGGGAAACCCTGCATGCAATCTCATACACCATGCACGATCCATGATAGTTCTATTAATCTTTCTGACACACCATTTTCTTGTGGTCTTCCAAGGACTATCTTTTTCTCTGCTTATCCCATTGTATGAATAGTAACTATAAAACTCCTTGCTCTAGTATTCAAATCCATTATTAGATCTGAGAAATTTCAACTTATTTCCTATCTCATGTTCAACCAAAGTAGCAAACACATCATATTTTTGTCTAATGCAATAAACCCGTGTTTTTCTAGTCGCATCATTAATAAAAGTAGCATAATAACGAGAGCCACCAAGAGATTGTACCTGAGGCAGCCCCCATACATCTGTATGAACAAGCTCTAAATTTTCAATCTTCTTCTATTTCCCAACCCTAAGAAATTTAACTCTATTCTATTTTCCATAAACACAGTTCTCACATAATTCCAAACTTACCTACGTCAAATCTGGAAGCAATTTCCTTGAGTGAAGAATCTGCATCCCCTTCTCACTCATGTGGCCAAGCCTATGATTCCACAATGCTGCACCTGTTTCTATGGAAGTTACATAGATTGAATAATCAGTATTATGAGGACATAAATACAACGTACCTATCCTATCTCCTTTTGCTATTACCAGTGCTCCTCTAGAGATATTCCACCACATTTTTCCAAACGTAGACAAACAACCGCTATCTCCCAACTTCCCTGTTGTGATTAAATTTCTTTTCAGAGTAGGAATTTTCCTTACTTATTTTAGCAGCCATTCATTTCCATTATTTAACTGTATCTGTACCTCACCCATTCCAACAATTTTATATGGTTTATCACCCCCCATTAAAACATGTCCAAAATCACTTGGAACATAATCATGAAAGAATTTCCTATGGGGCGTAGCATGAATTGAATCCCCTGAATCTACTACCAAGTAATCACTAGTATTATCTAATGCAAGAATCAAAGTATATTGTAACACATCACATGCTACATTTTCTTCCTGAGTAGTTTCCTGCTGCACGTCTCCTTTCTTCTTTGGATCTCCGCAGTATTTCTTCATATGTCCTCTCTTACCACAGTTCCAACACCCTATCTTTCCCATATTGGACTTGGATCTTACCTTTCTAGACTTGCTGCGATTACCAGGGTTCCTTCCTCTCTCTCTTTTTCTTCCCCTTCTCTCCATGGTCAACAAAATACCCAATGTCTCACCTGTGCTTTTTCTTCGCATTTCCTCTCTAAGAATAACACCAACAACATCATCAAATTTAAGAGTATTTGATCTAGGGACAAAGTTACTTACAACCAAGACCAAGCCATTCCAACTTTCTGTTAATGAGCAAAGGATTAGAATATCCCTAACCTCATCATCAAAGTTCACTTTTACAGAAATTAGATGACTAGTAATTGTATTAAATTCTTTGAAATGGTCAGCAACAGATCCACCTTCTGAAATCTTCATATTAATTAAACGCTTCATTAAAAATACCTTGTTGGAACATGAGAGTTTTTCATAGAGCTTATCCAATGTGATCATCACACCCTCTTTTGTCTTTACTTTTCAGATATTGAAAGCCACTGACGAAGCCAGGCATATCTGTATTGTTCCTAGTTCCTTTTTGTCAAGAACCTCCCATTCTTCATCCTTCATAGTCGCTGACTATTTTTTTTAAATTTTTTTGCCCAACAATAGGTATAGATCCTTCTGGTACAAATAGTACTCCATTTTCATTTTCCATAATTGGTAGTTTTGGCCGCCTTAACTTTCTCGACCCTACACTTTCCTTCTTCTACCATTACTCCCACTCGAACTAGGAACCCTTATTTCCTACAAGTTTACCAGCCAAATTGACCTTTTGGCTCTGATACCAATTGTTAGAAAAACAGGATCGCAGAGCAATAAAAATAATCAAGATGTAAATATTATAACCACATTACAAGAGAGACACATATATAACATGGCTAACCTAACATGGGATACATCCATGTAGAAATTTCCAGTCCTTTATTATTATGGCATCCAACAAAAAGAAGGGATACAACCTGCAACAACCTCGTTTCACTTCCTCTTCACTCTTTCACAGGTTCTCTCACAAAATCATAGAGATTGTTTTACAATGCTATAATACAATACACAGTCGTATTACAATGCCTTCCTTTTATAAAGAGAATACCATGGGAAAATACCACAAGTTTCCCAAAACCATAAGTTATTAAATCACCCATTATTTACCAAGTCATGACTTTGAAATTACAACATTTTACAAGGCATTTTTTCCTAAATTTTTGCTACAGGGGCGTTGCCCCTGAACCCTCACCAGGGGAGCCCCAAAAATAGTCCCCCCTTCCCCCATGGACCCCCCTGATGACTATAGTGGGGGGGAAATCCCCCCCACATCCCCTTGTCAGGTGCTGGGATCCAAACATGACTGAAATAAAATTTATGAATAAGGAAGATAATGCTCCGCTACCAACATGGGTTTCAACAGTGTTAACCTTGAGGTGTTCTAGGTTGAAATTAGGACATGCTAGGGAATAATGAGGATCAATTGTTAAATGTTTAGAGCTTAATCTATGGGACTGTGATGTAAATTTTATTTTATTTGAATTTATTTGCAGGTGTGAACAATATTGGACAAAGTTTGATACAAAATGTTTTTTATTACTCACTCAAACACATCATGCATCCATTAATTTGATTACTTCATCATTTACAAGGAATTTATTTTTTTCAATTATCTTCTATAAGGGAAATAATAGAAGTAACCAGATGAAATCTAGGGAAAAGATGTAGGTGACTATGGCTTGCAAACCAAGAGCCAAATAAATGTGGACTAGGTGCTTAAGTGAAAAAAGGGCATAAGACCAAGGGCATAATCGGGGGATAGAGTAGTTAAAGGGGATGTGAAGAGATTGAGAAGATCACAAGGAATGCTGGGAAGATCGACGATGGAAGGGCCTAGTGCAACATCAACATGTGAGGAAGTTAGTGGATCAATCAAGCATATCACATGGTGTGCCCAAAATATTGACGGTGGAGAGTCAACGAATCGTCGAGATGCGCTAGTGGTCGATAAAATCACATAAAAAGATGGCCGGAATGCATAATTCCTTGTCAAGATTCGAGGGGGTTAAACATAGCCAAAGGAGGCATTTGTAAAAAACCACTAAGGGTATGTGTAAGCTTTCTATTAGTAATAGCTCCCCATGGTTTCTAATAAAACCACCTCATCTTTGAGCCATTACCGTCTGGGTAAAGGAAAGCGAATTTCCTCCTTGAGAGTATAAAGTGACAAGGAGGACCCTACATGGAAAAATGAAAGGGTAATCATTGCACGTGTGCAAAAACCATAGAATAAAACATGTCACATGGGTCAACCACTTCAAATGACATCACCCAAACTCGTCAAATCATGGTCTTCCAACTGTCAAAGTTCATATCTTCTTTCTATTGTTAAGAGGGGTCCTTTAGGGTTGGAATTTGACGCGTAAAATGCCAGCAATCAGGCTTGGAATTTCAAATTACAAGTGCCTGTCAGTTGGAAATTCGGTGACGGTTACAAGTTTTTACTACCTGCCAGTTTATGTTTTTTCAAATTCATGGAGTGTCAAATTTGTTCTATCATAAAAAAAACCCGTGGGTAGTCCTTATTGTTAAGGATTCCAACCTATATTCTTATAGACTGTCTTCTTTATATACTTTGATGTTTGACATAATCAAATAACGAGGAGTTTGATTTGGTGTGTGCCTTGTTAATTTAGCAAGGAAGGTCGCTAAGGAGGAGTTCATTGTTCGATTAACCCAAACATACCATGAATTCATGCTGGTTAAATTTTATTCATTTCTTTGTCTTGTCCCTTTTTCTTTTGTTTTGTCTTTTCCTCCCTTGCGAAATCCAACATGGCAATAATTCAGTGAGAACTGGGCAGCAAACAAAACAAAAGAGAGCATTGTAGAGGGTAGGACTGGGTAATTAAAAATAGAAATTGGGTGGTAAAGAAAAGAGAAGAGAGCAGTGCAGAGGGTAGGACTTGATATTACTAATAGGTATAATTGTAGGCTTTATATTTACAAAAAGTAATAAATTTTATGACGGCAACTATAAATAGTTAAACGTCAAATTCACGTTTTAAAATTTTTGATGGCTGTCACTCTTGACGCGTGTCATTTATATTTACCTGTCAAATACGTTTTTAAATAAGAAAAAGCGTTCTATAGGACGTCAAATTCCAGGCCTGCCAGCAATGAGGCATTTTTCCTGTCTTTTATAACTTAAAAATTTTATTACCCGTTTAGAGTGAAGATTAAAAATTTGATGATCTATTCAGAGTGAAGGGAAAGCTAATAATCTAGACGTATTTTTTACGGTTTGTTATTTTTTGAAATTATAATTAATATTACATAATATATGATTTTTTTTCAAAATTATTATTATTATTATTATTTTTTGTTTTTGTTTTTTTTCGAAATATTTGAAATATATGTTATTTATTATCTATTACGTTTGAATTTAAATAAAGTTTTGGGATTTTCCTCTTTTATAGATGATGAGATTTGGATTTTTTTGTCTTCTTTCTTTTTCATACAAAGAGGTTTAAATTTTGCATATATAAACAAAGAGACTTGAACTTGATAGACATTTTCATTCACTATCATCATTTTAGTCAAAATATATCCCATAAAAGCTATCATGTCTATCCCAATATTGTTGAGTAATTTTATTTATTTACCTATTATCTTCATTATAAATTATCTTCTTCCATTTGGTATGTATGCGGCCATGGACATGTATTTTTTCTTTTTATCCAACTAACAATTATTAATGGCTATAAGGGACATATATTTGTTACAATTCTCAAACTAATGCTAACAAATTACCTTAATCTAGCATGCTTGAATGTGGTCATATAAGTGTGCATTGTTTTCTAGTTTAAATGTTATAATATTTAATGAAACATCATTATATATGAGCTATCATGTCTGCAAATTACTCGAAGACCCTGTTTCTAATAACCAGATACGTCATGTAAAATATGCTCTATTTTCTTGACCTGCTTGCTTTAGATTTGCTGGATGAAGGAGCCCTATCCACATTCTACTAGGCCATGAAACCCTTTGTTAGAGAACATATTTTATCTCAGCACTTGAAAGAGGGGTTTTCAGCCCCCACTTCACTTCCTCCTTATCAAATTGTGATTTTTTCAGAGAATTTGAAAAAATCCATAGCCCTAATATCTACTATCTTAGGATATGTTAATGATAGCATTGCAGATGAAGCTATTCTAGGTTTTCTAAGCCTTCTGACCCCTGTTTCTGAAGTCATGGCTACTATATTTGACCTCTACAATTACCTATCCGAGGACATCCATTACCAGCTATTAGATATTCATGTGATTGGATTTTTTTGATACCCCTCTTATCTCTTCTACATGTTCATTTACCAAATTTTTGGGCTCTTCAAAAGCCTAATCCTAAGAATTAGAGATGCAACAGGTAATCAATTATCAATGTATGAATGGAATGATTTGATCTTGAGAAATAAGGACAATCACGATTTCAAGGAATTTGTAGACAAATTCATGGGACATAACATATTCCTTGATGCATCCCCTCCTAGAATATTTCATGAAAATCATAAGATCCTCCAATTGAGCCCAAATATGAGGGTAGGAGACTGGTTTTTATATGAAGATCATATAGTTCTTAGGGTTTATTAGTTTGAGGATGAACCATACAAGTTGTCTGTACTCCTCACTCCATTATTATTTTCCATAAGGTAGAAACTCATTTTAGGTCATCTCCATTTTTGAAAATTTAAGGATCATATCACCTTCTTGTTGCATAAAGATATTGGACCTTTCCAATTAAAAAGAAGAACTTCCCTCCGTTATCTAGAATAAATCTTGATGTAGCTTCATCTAGAAAAGGTAGATAAGGGACTCTATGACCCTCATCATATCATCTCTAACTTGAAATTGACAACAAGAATTCTGCATACATTTGTGTGCCTAGGCATGATTATGAAAAAATAGCTAACTTGCAGACTTGGGAGCAAGTTTTGGAAATACAAGGTAGTGAGATAAATCAAGGTGATAGAGTCACAAATAGGGAAGAATATAAGGGTTGAATTTCTACATACAAACATGACATTGATGATGATGATGATGCTAAGCAAAATTCCCAAAGCAAAAAGGAAAGAACTGAAGGGGAACAAGAGGGAACAAAAAAATGGTGAAAAAAGAAGAGAGTAATGAGATCCCAAAATAATTAGCTTAAATTTTGTAGAAACCACCAATCAGGTAGGATGTGACCCCTCAGACATGTTATAGTTACCCATTCCCTCCTTGAGTTTTAGGTGCCTCATATGCAACAAGCCTCACCCACTATAGGACCAACACAGGTAAAATGAAATATTCACATAAATACATGAACATAAGACATAGAAATATGAATATAGTTAAAGATCTCAGAGGAGAGGTGGTTTCCCAAGAGAAGAGATTACTAACTGTGGTAGATAACATAGTTTATACCCTAAGGATGGTAGTCCTAAAACCTAAGGATCCCTTGCCTACCTATTTTAGTGATTAAAGAGCAAATGGATATATTGTGGACTTCAATCATTTCAGTAAGCCAGATAAAGTAGATTTTTACAAGTAGACTAGTGACATGATGTGCAAGGATGTATTGCACTTTGTTTCCAATATAAAGAAGTTGAGGATAACACTACAAAAGTTTGAGCAACTTTTAGAGGTAGAAAGGGTAATTTTCAAGGAAAATCAGTTGACCATTAGAGAGCTAGAGAGACATATTGTATATTTGGGAGTGGATCCAACATAAATATTTCAATCTAAGTCTCTTCTACACCTTGTTTGAACTACTGAATTCTTTCTTTAAACCTCAGTACATATGATTCCATTAAGTGTATGATATTTTTCATCAGTACACCTCATATATTTTATTTTCTTCCATCTTCTGAGGTCTGAATGCAAATCATTAATTCCTCTTAAGTAAGATTTTGTATCAAATATTCCTCCAACAATTATCAACTTTGGGAGTTGTTAAATAAGATCAAATCTACATATCATCCCAACCGATTAAGCTCTAAATCGTTCGAATTGATCCTCATCGTGCCCTGGGTGTGTTCTAATTTCACCCTAGGACATCTCAATGGTTAACACATACTATTTCTGGAAGCTATCAACAAAAATATTTATATTAAAACATGGAAACATGTGAACGTCTTATGACCTAGAGGTTCTAGGAACTGTAATCTAGTTCACAAGCATAGACATGGTGGCATGGAGAAAGAAACAAGCATAAGTGAACACATACAACTGAATAGTGCAAACTGATCATATAATAATTACATTATATTCATCAAATAAATTTTATGAGGGCTGCGGTTGAACTGGACATCAAGATAAAACAGTTGAACTATATTTATCCCAATTATACAAAATGAAAGGAAGGGCCTTTGCGAAAAAAGGTGAGTATGATACTATCATTCCTTACTTCCATTATTTTATCATCCCTCTAAAAGTACAACCCTTACAAAAACCTGCCAATACAAAATGAGAAGAAGGGACTTTGAAAAATACGACACAGTCCGTCTGTTCTATTCTTACATTGCCCCTAGAAAACTAAAACTAATAGACAAGGAAAACTGACATAAAATGAGAACTAAAAATGATCTTGAAAATAAAAAAAGAAATACTGGTGGGTGAGTTGTGTGGTTCCCTCAATAAATCTCCATGATTTTTCCTCCAAGGGAGGGTTGCCATCTGGAGGGGACTGCCGAGAGTCTGTCGAAGTCGATGTGCTCTTCTAGGTGTCATGTTGAAATTGGCTAGCTGTGACATGTTCAATGATGATCGTTCACATCCATTTAGTCATTTATTCACTATGGCCTGATAACTTGTTGTTGATGTTGCGGGTCAATTGCTCACTCTGTCATGCTAACTTGTTGTGGATGTTGTCACGAATTCTCTTCTCCATGGATTCTAAGTCTCTTTTGTCAACATTTTTCTTTGATATTCTGTCAAAGTTTTGTGATATGCTTTTCCAACTACTCCACTCTTTGACTATTCACATCACTGTCGCTAGTCCAAACAATAAAGCCATGACTCCCATCATCCTCCATTATGTAATAAGGGGATAGTCCTTAAGAACATGAGTAACATAGCTTCCCATTTGGGAGCTTACCACAAAGTATAGAACTGGTTAGAATCCATTTCCTTCCCTTGTCTAAATCTTCAATAGCCAAACGAGGAAGAGGGACAGTGGAGGGAAAAACCATTGAAGCTAGAGATAAATTAGCCATCATTTTCAATAAGAACCAAGGAACATGAGCAAATATGATTTAATAAACCAACAAAAGTGAAAACGAAAGAAAAACATTAACCCTTGAATATGGTGAAATATCCAACACCGCCAAAAATGAATTTGAAATTACTTAAAAGAGGGGGTATATCAGATTATGCCTGAGGGACCTTAAGCTCCTAGACCTTTGTGTAGATGTATGGGACATACTCATGCCAAGGGTTCACACATATAATCATAATGTGTTCATAGATGGAAATTGCAAATCTAGACTAAAATTTGTTCTCTGAATCTACCCACCTACACAAAGTCGTGATTTGATGAACTAAAATTTGGGATTTCACCAATTTTTAGTTCATAAAATTTGGCAGAATAGCTGAAAAATTAGGCATTTTGATCACCAATGTTTGGAGTCAAACAATCCTAGTTTCAAGCACATCAAGATTGGACGCATCCTCACCTTGTAATAGTTTTTTTGTTAGTATTTGAGCAAATCCAATCAGACCACTTGTGCACTTCTAGGTTTATGTTTTTGAAGAAAATATTTCTTATACGAACTTTTATGTTGACCTACGATTTATTACTTTATGCCAAAATTTCCAGCGAACTATGGGTGAGATGACAATGTGTCATTTTTAAATATTTTATATGTCAATATTATCATTAATTTTTATTTATTTATTCTAAGTTCTTCCTCTATAATTTTTTGAAAAAATAACAAAAGACTATTTTAAAACACAACATTCAGAATAATGAACATAATAATAACTAAAATAATTATAACTTAAAAATTTTAAAATTTTAAAATAACTTAAATCGTTAAGAAATAAAAATTAAAATTACATAATTGAAGTCGTTAGATCATGTATCAAAATTATTATGATTCGAAGTAAATATGATTGCAATTTACCAATATTGGTAAGGCCAAGTTCAAGAAAGATGATTATTTGGAGATTTATCATTTGTATATCATAATGCCTAGCCATTAACATTAGGAAACAACGATCCAATTTAACAAAAACATTTTTTTCTTGACCCATAATACCTATTTTAAGAATTCCAAAACATGACAAATTAAATTTCCATCTTCTAATTTCACCGGGATAAATTAGAAAGAGAGGAGATAAATACTTGGAAGCGGAGATGTCTAAGTAGCTCGACAAGTTCACTTTCTTCAATTACAAATATGAATAAGATATATCGTACCAGGTTTTCGATGCAAAGCACTCTAGGTTGAATATATGCCTCAACAAGATACACAAGTAACTGGGGATTCAAAACTTCCCAGACATTATTGAAGATCCCAAATAGAAGTTGATTTTAGAGTGTACAGGTTCGAACCCAAGGTTCCATTTTCAATTTTAGTATATTATACTCAGTGGTGCAAGACCATACCGCTATTGGGCATGAACTCACATTATTATATTCATATTACAATAAGTTGATGAAAATTTAGAGAAAGTTAGGTGACATCATAGTATTCCCATGGTCACATATATGGTAGCTCTTGATTGGTCCCCAAGGTGCTTACCTATCTTTTCAAGGCCTTGGTTGCACCCTATCAGTGTGATGGTAGAAAACAAGCATATAAGTGGTTTTAAGGGCACTAGATAGTGGTTTCTAACATGACTTATTTTCGTCAAATTTATCTAGGCTACTTTGTTGTTCATCCAAATAAAGTTGAGCGCTTAAAACCACAATTCCATAGGGTTGTTTCTTCAAACAATTAGTAGTCCAACAACAATTTTTCCACAAATAACAAAGGGACCTCTCTGAAACTAAAAAATATATCTAGATTCCCTCCAATCTATCCTAATCCAGTTGAATAGTTGCTTCATTATTCAATGAATCCCCAAAAAGTAGTGTGTTAATGTCATGAATATTTTATATTAAAAAATGGCATCTAGGTCCTCTATCACATGTATGAAACTATGGCATTCTAATATTATGGTAAGGAAGAGGAATGGAATTTGAATGGTTGGAATAGGAATTAGAAATGAACACCTCCCAAGCTTGATTTCTTAGGTTTATAAACATAATTTATATCTCCATGTGGCCTCTCAACATGGAACCACTTTTCACTATTAATCCCCTCTTAAAGATAATTAAATAATGCTTTATTTAAAGCTTGACTCTTAATAAAGGTTTATGAACTTTAGGTTAAATGGATAACTCCAAGGATATAAGCTAATCCCACTTGAGTCATTTCCCTTATACCAATATCAGTTCCCCACTTGTGGTCATTTCCCTTAGCTCACTATCACTTCCCCACTTGTGGAATCATAACCACCATCACTTATTCATCCTTCTTCCTTCAAATCCATTAGATATTTTCTATTACTAAGTACATTTTTAAATACTAGTCTTATGGAATCTAGACTCCAACAACTATTTGTAAATTGCACAGAATTAAAATTAAAGAGACATTAACATGACCATGGGGAGGTGACTGTATAAAATTTCGTTTAAATTAGTGATAGGATGGATGATCACAAGTCATAGTTTGGAGGCACGGACATGATGAAAGTGTTGCACGAATGACACTTCATATGTGCAGTTCCCAAACATATTTGTGACCACATTAATGGTTTTTATTCTTATTGTAACATTTTATTCTAGTTGTTCTTTTTATCTCTCTCTTAAGGATTAGTCTCCCCTATGCCTCCACCTACCCCTAACACCCATCCCTCTCCCTCTCTCTACGATGTCCCCCTACCACCCCCCCACTTTCCCCTCTCTCTCCCTACCACTAAGCCTCCCTCTCATTCCAAGTAATCCCACTCCTACAACCTAATGCCTAGCATGACCCCACTCTCCCCCCCTTCCCCTATAGTAACCTTCAACCTTATGTATGGACTGCTTAAGATTTTAAATTAATAATGCATGAAGGATTACTTGAAGCTACTATAAGAAGCATGCAATAAAATTGGTTTGATGCTCCTCAATCAGATCCCTCTATACTAGTACCTTGAAATATATATTTAGGAAAAATTAGGTATTGAGGGCATGGTACATTCATGTTACAGTAGAAAGACATGAGATCAATATTGTCTTGCATGGTTTTTATAGGCTCCAGTAATTGTTCATAAATAATTACACAAAATTAAATTGAAAGAAACATTAACATGACCACGTGGGGGGCGATTGTATAACATGTCAACAAAATTAGTGATAGGACGGATGATCATGAGTCATGATTTGGAGCCATGGACATGATGAGAGTATTTCACCAATGACACTTCAAGTGTGTAGTATCTGAAAATATTGTGACCACATTAAGGGTTTAGTATTCTTATTGTAACATTTTATTCCAATTTTTATTCTCAAGAATCAGTCTCCCCTACATCTCCACTTACCCCTTAAACCCCCACCCCCTTCTTTGTCTTTTCTATCTCCATACCAACCAACTCCCCCCTTCCTCTCTCTCTCTTCCAACCACTAAAACTCCGTCTTCATCTAGGTAACCCCCCTCCTACAACCTGATTCCTAGCCTGATCCACCACTCTCCCCTTTTCTTTATGGTAATCTATGTCCTTATGTATGGCGTGATTAAGATGTTAAATTAATAATGCGTGAAGAACTAATCAAAGCTGCTATAAGAAGCATGCAATCTAATTGGTTTGATGCTCCTTTATTTGATCCATATATATGGGTACCTTGAAATTGTTAGAATAATCAAACCCATAGTATTACCCACTTAGACATTAATTCATTTATCTTTGTCTTATTTTCCTAGTTCATGAGTCCCACCATGTTCAAGTTGCTAATTGCCTATCCATAGAGGTCAAACTTGCCATCTTTGACTCATGTAGCGCTTGGGAAAGCATTAGGAATCAAATATACTTTATTCCTGGCCTCCTAGGCGCCCTTCTGCTTTTTCTGCTTTGTTGACTGCTTTTTCAGTTTTTAAAGCACATAAGGAAAGCAAGACTAGGTGAGGTGAACCTGTTTTATTCCCCTTTCATCCTCCACTCTTTCCTCCATGCAAAAGCATGTATGAGCTGCCATTTCACCCCTCATTAGCTTTCCCATGTGCCCTTTCCAATTCATGAGCCTCATGACAGATTTGGGATCAGCTTTTTACACCTATGGGGGATTTTCCTATTTTGGGTAAGCCTGCTTTATGCTAGATTTGGATGCTTCCTCATGAATTCAATTTCTTCATGTATTATATTTATTCAGCATCCTATGATATTACAGGGTTGGCTATTGTACACTGAGTTAATATAATTTTGTGTTACATCTCCATTTTCAGTCTCCATTGTTGACAATTTTGCATGATCAATTGTAATTTGTTGTGAGTGAAATTAATATATTGCTGGTCAGAATTTATACATGGTATCAGAGCCATTGTAGGTTGTTACTCTCCTTCAAAAATTGTTTTGCAGGTTCGACATCAAGACTGGGAGCCTTTTATTGACAGCCGGGACAGATTTTCTAGAGCTATGGATCAATCACAGAAAACTATCTTGACTCCTTTCAATTTCTTTGAATGGAAAGCAGAGATGGAGATCTTGTTGAGAGCGAAAGGCCTCTACAGGGTGACTATGGCTATAGAAGCAGAGCCCAATGCTGCTGTAGAGAAGATCAAATGGCACAATCAGAGAGATGAGGGCTATGGCCTCCTATGTCTCAGTATTTCCCGAGACCTCCTTTTCCATCTCGATGGATTAAATTCACCGGATCAAGTATGGGAGAAAATTTCTGAACTCTTTAGAAAGACAGATGAGATGAGGGGACACCAGATCGAAAATGAACTGATTTCCCTGAGTCCCAGTAATTTTGAATCCTTGCAGCTATATTTCTCCAAGTTCAAAGCACTAGTTTTGCAGCTGAAACAGTGTGGTATTGAAAATAAAGATGATCAGCTCATATTGGCCATCCTCTCAAAGCTAGGACCTAACTTCTCAGTCTTTGTTTCGACCTTCTATGCCATAAAACTCACAGCTCGAACCTGGAAGATGCCTAGCCTTGCAGATTTCATGGAATCTCTCACACAAGAACAAGATAAGCTGGTGATGATGGGCACCATCAAACCATCCAAAGATCAAGCTTTGATTGCTAGAGATTCAAAGGTGGATTCAAAAATCAAGAAGAAAGCTAAAAAGCCACCTGAGAAAGGAAGAGACAAGAAGCAGTCTCCAGAGGATCAACAAGGTCCCAAGAAAAATACCCAGAAGAAGAAAAACAAAGGTGAAATGAACAAGTGCTCATACTGTTCAAAGGGAAATCACACTGAAAGCTCTTGTATGAAAAAACAGATTGATATGTTGACCAATCTCTTGGAGAAGAATGGCATCTCCCTTCCAGAAAGCTCAAAGAAGAGAGAAGGAGGATCAAGTTCTGATGACAGAGAGAGAGTTCATGCTCTAGTTGCTGGCACATCAAGCTCACCCAGTTTTATCATAGATTCTGGAGCTTCAAGACACATGGTTTCGACTAAGGAGGCCTTCTCTTCACTGGATATGTGAAAGGACCATCTATTGTACTGGGAGATGACTCTTTC
>LPNX010182193.1:966709-987647 GCA_001517045.1 Pseudotsuga menziesii | reverse complement strand
GTTCAAGTTGCTAATTGCCTATCCATAGAGGTCAAACTTGCCATCTTTGACTCATGTAGCACTTGGGAAATCCTTAGGAATCAAATCTACTTTATTCCTGGTCTCCTAGGTGCCCTTCTGTTTTTTCTGCTTTGTTGACTGCTTTTTCAGTTTTTAAAGCACATAAGGAAAGCAAGACTAGGTGAGGTGAACCTGTTTTATTCCCCTTTAATCCTCCACTCTTTCCTCCATGCAAAAGCATGTATGAGATTCCATTTCACCCCTCATTAGCTTGCCCATGCACCCTTACCAATTCGTGAGCCTCATGACAGATTTGGGATCAGCTTTTTACACCTATGGGGGATTTGCCTATTTTGGGTAAGCCTGCTTTATGCTAGATTTGGATGCTTCCTCATGCATTCGATTTCTTTATGTATTCTATTTATTCAGTAGCCTATGATATTACAGGGTTGGCTATTTTACACTGAGTTAATATAATTTTGTGTTACAGCTCCATTTTCAGTCTCCATTGTTGACAATTTTGCATGATCAATTGTAATTTGTTGTGAGTGAAATTAATCTATTGCTGGTCAGAATTTCTACAGAAATATGTATTTAGGAAAAATTAGGCAAGGAACGCGACATTCACACTATAGTAGCAAGAGATGAGATCAATGCCATCTTACACAGTTGTTCCAGACTCTAACAACTATTTGTAAATAATTGCATAGAATTAAAATGAAAGTGAGATTAATATTACCATTTGGAGGTGATTGTATAAAATATCGTCGGTATTAGAGATAGGATGGATGACCATGTGTCATGGTTTTTAGGCACGGACATGACGATATTGCTGCACCAATGACACTTCAAGTGTGCAGTGTTCGAACATATTGTGACAACATTAAGGGTTTACTATTCTTATTGTAACATTTTATTCTAGTTTTTCTTTCTCTCTCTCTCTCTCTCTCTCTCTCTCTCTCTCTCTCTAGTATCAGTCTCCTCTATACCTCCACCTAACCCTAATGCACACCTCTCTCTCTCTTTGATTTACCCCTACCAATAGACCCCCCATCCATACCATACGATCTCTCTCCTTACCACTAAGCCTCCCTCTCCATCAAGATAATACCACTCCTACAACTTGATGCATATCCTGACCCGATGCTCTTCCCATTCCCCTATAATAACATCTATCCTTAATGTATGACGTGCTTAAGATTTTAAATTAATAATGTTTGAAGAATTTATCAAAGTTGTATAAGAAGCATGCAATCTAATTGGTTTGATTCTCCTATATTTGATCCCTCTATATTGGTTCTTTGAAATATCTCTTTAGGAAAACTTAAGCATTAAGGGCATGCGACATTCACGCTGAGTAGCAAGACATGAGTTTAAGATCATCATGCATAGTTATTCCAGACTCTAGAAACTATTTGTAAATTGCATATAATTAAAATGGAAGCGACATTAATATGACAGTTTGCAGGTGACTGTATAAACATCGTCAGAATTAGTGATAGGATGGACGATCATGAGTCACGATTTGGAGGTGAGGACATGATGATATTGTTGCACCAATGACACTTCGTGTGTGCAATATTTGAACATATTATGACCACATTAAGGGTTTAGTATTCTTATTGTAAAATTTTATTCTAGTTGTTCTTTTGTCTCTCTCTCTCTCTAGTATCACTCTCCCCTATGCCTCCACCTACCCCTAACCATACCCCCCTCTCGCTATCTTAATTTTCCCCTACCACCCAATCCTCCTCTCCCCTCCCATATCTCTCCTTTCCATTGATCCTCCCTCTCTATCTAGGTAATCCCACTCATACAACATGATTCCTAGATTGTTCCACCTCTCTCCCCCTTCCCCTATAGTAAACTTAAGCCTTATGTATGGCATGCTTAATTGAATTAATAATGTGTGAAGAACTTCTTGAAGTTGTTATAAGAATCTTGTAATATATTTGGTTTGATGCTCCTCCATATGATCCCTCTATACTGGTACCTTGAAATATATATTTAGGCAAACTTAGACATCGAGGGCATGGTGCATTTACACTGTAGTAGCAAGACATGAGATCAATATCGTCTTGCACGGTTGTTATAGACTCCAACAAATGTTTGTAAATTGCACATAATTAAAATGAAAGAAGAATTGATATGACCATTTGGAGGTGACTGTATAAAACATCGTTGAAATTAGTGATAGGATGGACAATCATGTGTCAAGGTTTGTAGGTGCGGACATGAGGAGAGTGATGCACCAATGACATCGCAAGTGTGAAGTGACCGAACATATTATGACCACATTAAGGGTTTATTATTATTATAGTAACATTTTATTATAGTTTTTCTTTTTCTCTCTCTCTCAAGGATCAGTCTCCCCTACGCCTCCACCTACCCCTAACCCCCACCCCTATCTCCGTCTGTGCTTACCTATGTTATAACATGTTGTGGTTGATGTCCTTAGGAAATGGGGTGTTATATTTTTATTCTTGTCTCTTAAAATTATTTTACAAAATTGCATGGTAAGTTATAGTGGTTGGATCTAACCATCATTTCAAAATTTGATCAATGGCATGCATTGAATTTTGGAGCCTTTCATGGGTGCGTTTTAACAAATCACACATACTCCAAAATGAACACATCAGTGACACTTATAAAAAAGAGAATGATTTGGAGCTATAGGAAAAGGTTGCGAAAACTATTTTTTATCCCCCTAAACCAGTTATGAAACCCATTGGTAAAAAAGGAATGTCACATTGAAGGACAAGTAAATGGTCTTGTTAGTGTTTTAATTCCCACAATTTTCTTTGAATAAGAAAATGACACATCAAAAGGTTTCGTAAAATTCTTAATTTCAAATTGTAAGGTTTGGTAAGGTGTAGTGGTTGGATTTGACCATCACTTCAAAAATTGATCAACATCATGCATTGTAGTTCAGAGCTTTTCTGAGGCATGTTTTAACAGTGCATACATCATTCATAATGAATATGATGGTGAAATTTGTCGAAAATAAAATGATTCGAAGCCATAGGAAATGTTTCCAAAATTCATTTTCATCCTCATAAACTACTTATGAAACCCACCAGTAAAATGAGGATGTCACATTAAAGGACGGGTAAAAAATCTCGTTGGTCATTAATTCCCTCACTTTGATCCAAAAAAGAAAAGGACACGTTGGAAGGTTTGGTAATATTTTAGTTTCAAATTTGAAATTTTTTTGTGCTATCGAACTATCATGTTTCTAATTCATTTTTTGAATATTGAAGCTCTATGCATGCTGAGAGAAGATAACTAATGGGTGAATCACTGAAATCCTTTTGAAATTTCAAGACGACAATACTGGCAATCTTTAACTCTACCTCAAACACACTTGTCTTTAAAGAGAAAGTAAATATTGAATGTCACAAATTTGAGTTTCAATAATTAAATTACCCTGTAAAATGCAACCTAGAAAAAGCTTAGAACATTCTAATAAGTTGGGTAATATTTCCATAGATCTTGAAATATTCATATATCTTTTTGAAGACGTTTCTAAACCTGAATTTACTTTTCCTGCTTTGTACCTTCTATGAAATCCCTCTTACCAAATTGCACAAGGTTTTGACATTTTGAAGGATTCTTGGGAATGTGGTTTAGTCCAATGCATCCGCCGTCAGAATTTTTTGGTGCTAGATTTTGTGTTTAACTATTCAGAACGCTAGAAACCATTGACTCATCCTATTTTTACCTCTAACAAAATGCAATAATTTTTCTTTTTGATATTCCCCTCTACCATTAGTAAAATGTTAAACCTTCATGAGCCCCACCTTTGCAAATCAGAAAAATATTTGATGCATCGGCTCAACAGTTTACCTCCGGAAGGACAAATCAAGTTGATACTTCAATGGAATGCTAATTAGTGGAAAACCAAGAGCTCAAGTTTCCCTTGTAGAGGTCTATTTTCCAGAATATTTCCAACAAATGGTTACTATGCTTTATTTAGTATTGGGTTATGGTGATGACTCTAATGTGGATGAATTGATTATTAGCTTGATTGGACAAATCTTTTTTCCAGTGAAATACCAAGTGATAAGGTTTTATTTTGCTTCATTTGTGTCGAATTCTATTTGAACAATTTTGTAGTTTTAACTCTTTCAAATTTTTTAGATATCAATCATATTTGATTTACTTGATTCTGTACCTTCAATACCCTTAATTTGAACATATTTATTTAAATATATAGACTCTTGAAGATAATGCATTTCCTGTAATTGAATGGATTGAAATGATGATCCCTTCTGTTCAAGTTTTTAAGGCCTTCATGGATTCCTTTTTTCTATATGTCCATAAAATTATTCACAAAGTTTATCCAGAAAGCATGCTAGAAGAGTTTTGAGTCATGTTACAGTTAAGAGATGGTTGCAAAGAATGATATTGCTTTTTATATCCTAATTGCAATGTAATTAGGGATTTATGGTTTTGAAGGGAGACCTTATAGGTTACCAATTTATATATTTCCAAGAGTATTTTCTCTATAATATGCTAGAGAAATAACCACCAACGATGCATTACATTTCTCATAAAAAAAGACAGACACTTGTTTTGCTCCTCAAGAAATTATGTCTTATGTGACTACGAATAAGTATGCTTTGGATATTGTGGATTGAAATCCTAAAACCATTGGGTTTATAAATGGAAGAATTTTTTCCAGACGATGCACACAAGGTTATCTCAAATTTGAGAGTTTCATTTAATTCCTCAAAATATGTAACTAAAATTGATTTAACCTTAGCGTCCTTCTCCAACAATGAAAGCTACGGAAATCACTCATTGGAGAAAGAATTTATCGAAGAGAGGAAGATTGCAACAATAAGCATATAATTCCCAAACTACTACTAATTGTAAGGAGGATATCGGTATTTATATAGATACAAATAATAATAAAGTTATAACAGACAAAGAAAATGCAAAGGAAAAAGAAATTTTGAAATGTTGAGGCTGAATGAAAACAAAAATACCAAAGCAATGGAAGTTGTAATCCTGGGTGACGATAAGGAAGAGGATGATGCCATCTTTAAAAAATTGCTTGAACAAGCAATTCACGTGGTAGAAAAAACCACAAAAAGAGCTATACAATATCCTTTCTTAGAATTTATTGATCCATCTTCTGCCCAAATTAAAACTATGTTAGAAAAAAGTTTAGATACGGAATTTTCTTTTCTGGAGAATATTTCTACAAAATATTTGGCAAATGAGATATAATTAAAAATTGAAGAGTTGGCTCCTAGGTTAATTTTAACCATGTATAAATTAAATGAATACATGAGTATGATGTTCATGCATATAAATAAATCCAAGAAGGTCAGTTGTTCCAGAAGCCCGAATTGAAGCAAACTATCGTTCAAGATAATTTGGACCAAATGAATGAAGTTGATATAATCAGATTACATAAATATACAAGAGAAATGGTTTCTAATAGAGTGTTATAAAAAATGTAAATGTTAAAAAACTAAAATAAGCCTTCAGGAAGATTGAAAACCAATTAAAGAATGAAATGTCAATAGATAAAACTAGATCTTTGAAGGCTAATAATCTTGATTCCAAGCTAATTGATGTCTCATTATCAAGATTTGATGAAATTTTTAAGAACAAATATCTTAAATAAGGAAGCTAATATTATGGTGTTAGGAAAATAACTAAAACTACCAAATGTTGAGCCAACTCATATTGCATAGATAATTGTTCTATCTAAGGAGATTGAACAAAATGATCATGAAAATATATATTTGAAGCAAAAAAATCCTAATTTGGAATTCAATTGCAAGTATTGCAAAGCGAAAAATCAAAGATAATGGAGGAGTTGTAAAAATAAGTTGCTCAATAGGAACAAATTGATTTAATTTTACCATATTTTCAAGAAGAACCAAGCTAATGATTCGAGAAACATTGAAGAAAATGTAGATGAATTATATGAAAAGGTATGTCTATAAAAAATAAGGTGATTGAACTAAATCAAAGTTTATAGAGTTTGTAAATGGTCAAGAAATTTCATGCCAATAAAGAAATTTTGTTGTAGAGAAATATTCAAGAAAAATACAATTAGATTGCAAATTTAGAGCACATTTCACATAAAAGAGAAACTCAGTTACAATCTTAGATGAAAGAGAAGGACACGTTGGGTGATGAACTGAAAAAGGTAAAAGAGACCAATTCTACGATATATTATTTAACATTAGGGAAAAGGGAATTATGGAGACACAAAAAATGTTGATGCATAATTACTTTCCATATTTTGATGTCTTACATTTATCAAAAGGTGTAATGAAATGTATTGATATAGAGATTATGAAGCACTAGAAAGATATTGAACAAAAAGAGGAAATTGTAAACAAATTTATTCTGTATCTTAACACATTTTTTGAGGATGGATTAGAATCCTTACAAACACATGAAAAAATGGAAGTGATTATGGAAGAATAATATATATACACGATGAAAGAGCTTCTACCATTAGCACAGGAAAAATGTTGCATTGGGGGACCATGAGAAAAAGAGTTCAAGGAATAATTTAACCCTCTTCTTCAAATTGGACTTCCATCCCCATGGACCAAGGATGGTCTTCAATACTCCTTTAAATTTTACATGAATACATTCAATACTAAGAAAAATGACTTTCTGGATCTAGTCATAGAATTCCAATCTTTGGATGGAAAGATCATTAAAGAAAATATGTTCACTTCTTTTGAGTTGTTAATTTATTTGAAAAAGTAGTATATCCATAGGAAGAGTGTTTGAGTTTTCAGATGTATACTAAACTAGACGTTTCCCTCAAGAAAAAATGGGGATTAAATTATCCAAGAGGATAGGATTGGAATCAAATTTGTTGACTAAAAACACGTCTGTAGTACACCATGACTATATAGGAACCCACTTCACCAACACCTGCCATAACAAAACAAGGATCCAACTCAAAGAAAGATAAAACAAAGAAGTGATGGACTAAAGTGTTATTCAATTGTCAAAGATCAAAACTTGTATGGAATGGGGTTGGATTTTTAAAAAGAGAAAGGAAGTATCGGGAATTTATTTTCTCTTATTTCCATTATTGGGACCCATTGATGAGTAGGCCATATATGCCCATAATGAATCCTGTCGGAAAAAATCACACTAAACAATGACTGAGAACCTAGAAAATCCTTGGATCAAATTTCTTCCCGTACATGGATGAGCAAGTCAAATATATTCATCGACATGACCTTTATGTAATCATCACAAGATCCTGCATATTCATTTTGTTATCAGGGAATTATTTCCCATAATCTTGATAGTCTGTGAAACATATTCTATCTAAAGTATTTAGAAAATATTTCACATTATTTTAACCTTTTTTTTCAAAATTAGAATCTTCTTATCTCTTTATGGTTAATACAAGTATCTTTCATCATTTCATATGTCTTTTTTGACATAATCATTAAGTGATATTGGTTATTACGATGAGTTGCATGTTATTTTTATTAAGATATGTGTATATAAATCTTTGACATAGAGGAACACCATTGTGGTAAAATTTTTACTGATATTAGTTTTTGTTATAAAATCATTAATTGGAAATGAGAACAAATGGTTCATATGCGAGAATATCCTTCTCACTATTTTGCTGACTGTGATGCTCTTGGAAAGTTTTTCTTTCGCTACATTATAGTACAAATGTTATACCTATTATTAAGTATTTCTTGATAACATTTTATTCTCCTAAAATTATTATGTCTTTCATATTTATTTAAAATAATGTTTTGATTGTGGTGTTATTGCTCCGTGTTTATGAGGTTTAGATGCAAATATTATCAGCTTACTGGTTTCTCAATCCTTTTTCTGTTATTCGATGCATGAATGGAACAAAAATGAGGATTTTTTTATTTCATGGAATTGAAATGAAAGTGAAATTTATATGACCTACCCATAATCCCCCCTCTCCCTCTCACTAATTCCCTTCCCACAACCCTACACCTATCCCTCTAACTAATCCCCCTCCTATAACCCTCTCACTATCCCCCCTCCTTCAACACTACCGCTATCCCTGTCATTAATCCCCCTCCATAAAATAGATAACCTTTAGATATTCCTACCATAAAATTGATGCATGTATCATTGTTATTTTCACTTAATGAAATATTCCCAAATAATCTTGTACACCTTGTCTTTCTAAATATTCACTTCAATTTGTGGGTTATGGGCATTGTTAATCCTTGTCAATATGACATTGGCATCACATTTTGTTTCTATACTTAATCTTTTCATGTCCTACAATCACCATAATTTCATTATTTTTGTTATATTTTCTCCCCTTTTGGCATTGGAAAATATTACCACAATTAGTCGCACATTATGGGTTTAAATCATAATGGCATTGGGGACATATTAATAATATCAATTGCATATGTGTTTCTTAATGACAATTTTGAAAAGAAAATAATAAGCATTGAATGGACCTATGAAAAATTTCACATCCCTCTCTTTTCATGTTTACATATTACACTTCTTTAAAAGCATCTAACATGTTGAAATATAGACATTTTATTGCATTGTAAACACTATGTATTTTGTGTTAAATTTTGTGATAATATGGTTACACTATTAAAATCATCTAAGATATTGATTTATAGTCATTTTATTGCATTGGTAACACTATGTGTTTTCATGTTAAAATTGATGATAATATGGTTACACTATTGATATTTAATATTTGCTTATTATTTGGCCACATTATTGGAAGTTTGAATCACTCAGTTTTTATTTAATTGAAATATCATTGTTGGGACCTTGAATCACTCAGTTTCTATTTAATCTAAATCTCATGGCAATCCAAAAACCTATAACTAATAATTAAATGTATATCTCGCAGCAAACCATGAACCATGTGCAAGTTTGGCTAGCTTCGACATAAATAAATGCATAGATTTTTCTCTAGTTAAAAAAAAACCATTCAATTATTTTGTTTGGGACAAAATCTCTACTAAGATCAGTGAAAATTTTCAACTTACACATATTATTAATTGATAAGTTTAGATATGAACTTATACAAAACATGCCTTGTCATCTATACAACCCAAAAAAATAGATTAAAGCATTCAAAATATGATTTTGTTCATTGAATTTTCTACATCATCAAAACCTTGCTTCTTTCTCCAAAATAGTCATTCCCCTTTTCTTGACCCTATGCATCTTAATCTATGGCACTCTTTCACTTCAATTTTTTTATAGATCAACTTTAACATTAGTCTAAATACTTTACATGCAAAATATTTTTAGAATTCCCCATAACTTTCTTTATCTCTATCCCATCTCAAGCACAATGTAAAAAATGTAACCTTTTTAACATCAATGACTGTGTTATCACTTAGAATATTCGAAGCCCAAGATGGTTATAGAATATTATGAAGAGGGCCAAGCAAAGCTGGTTTTAACCCCACGATAGCTTAAGCATAGATTAAATAGGTCACAAAGATGCCCAAGAGAATCAAGGATATATGGAAGGTGACCGAGTTCCAAAAATAAAGAGTTAAAAGGAAAGGTTCCCTAGCGTGGAAGCAAAGGAGAGCACAAGACCACAGGTAGAACCAAGATCTTAAAAAAAAGGGGGCTACAAAACGACCAAGCAAATAATGATGAAGGCCTAACAAATCAATGGTGGGTATGCACAACACATCTTGAATATGTGAGCAAGCTAGTGAAAAGGATTGAGCAGACCATGACGGGGTACAATAGATAAAGAATGAACATGCATAGTGCATCGTGGATATTCAAGGTAATTAAATGCACCAAGAGGATACATTGGCCCAAACCATTGATGAAGCGTGGAAGTTTTTTTATTAGTGATGAATCCCATGAGCATTTTTCAAAACTATTGTATCTCTGAGCCGTTACAAACATGGTATACAAGATATGTTTCTACCTAGTAGCACGAAGTCTTCAAGGAGACTTCCATGTGATATGCAACCCATGTGAACCACTCATTGCCACCTACCTCATGTGACGTTACCTAGAGTCGGCGAATAATTATGCACTAGTTCTCAAAATCCTAATCTGAATTGACTATTAGAAGGGTGATATTGAAATTATTTTTCATTCTGTCATTGCTGATAAGGAGAAAAAAGTTGTTACCTACCCGTATATGGAATCCGAGTCAACATTACCTCTTGGTAGATGAAGACGTCTGCAATCTTTGATCCCACAGGTAATTTTTTCATGTTTTCTTTCATTGTTTACATCTACATAAAAAATTAACCTGCTTGGTATTTTTTGTTATTTCCATTCATTTTTACAACTACATAAAAACAAAATTATTCACATGGTAATGTCTCCTCTTTCCTTTCATTTTTTACATCTATATAAAAAGTTTTTAACCCTTTGTTAACACAAAAAATTGTTCACCTAGCTCTCTATGGTCTAAACCATAGTCATACATCATATTCCCACCATTATTTCCTTCATTTTATTTTCACAACTAAAAATCCACCAAATATGGTCCAAAATATTATTATTCCTTCCCCATAAATGAAGGGAAGTTGAGCATTTATTGTGATTTATCTCCACTCTCTCCAAAAAGGACAAAAAAACCCTAAAAATGAGAATGGGTAAAAAACCATAGATAAATACCATACAAGATAAAATACCATGGGTTAAAATACCTTGAACCATCCTTTAAATACATTGTGAAGGTCCCACCAAAAACACTTTTTGACATTCACTCTTAGTCACACTTTTTTCCTTTCACTATTATCATCATATTTTTCCATATCTTTTTCCACGTTGTATGTTGAGCTTGCTCCATACTCATTTAGATCCATTTCCACTATTTGAAAACCATTAGTATATTAGACTGGAGCCCCAAACCGTGGAGTCATGGGACCATTTCCTCAGACGGATCCAGTGTCCCACTTCAAAGAAATGTATGCCTATTATTGTTATTTGTTGTTAGTCTGAAAATAGAAATCAAAATCTAAAAATATTTCTGTTCTTGCTTATTGTCATTTATTGTTGTAAGTCGAGGTTGAAAGACATTTCACACCATTGATCTCTACCCTATGATCCGGTTGATCTAGGGTAGGTGCTTTTGCATGTAGTAGGGGAGAAATTCCCACTACACCCTCCTAGGGATTTCCCCAACTATATTCATTTACCCTTAGGACCTCGATAGTAAATTTTACATGCACATTTAATGCACCTTGGGTTTTGAAGATGTGCCTTCAATTCATATTGGAATGCTCAATTAAATGTCGCACCTGACCCCATGAAATCCCTTCAATGCAAATATACTTCCTTTGAATGCACATCTGCAAGCTTGTCGACATTCTTTTAGGTGTTGAAATGCCAACTATATCTCCATCCACCTCTACCTCTATATTGGTTTCTATTATGTGTTTTATTAGCAGTCACGTAGCCTTAGAATACAAAAGTTATGTTCATGGGACGCAAATTTGTAGTGGATAGAGTTAGCATTGCATTTCGAGCCACTACAATTCAATCTATAATAAGTAGTCGCAGGACTTATTCTTCGAGTATCTTCTTTTATTGTTTGTAGTTATGGTGGAGCATAGTCTATTTAAAATAACAAAATTGAAACCTATTTAGTGAACACCATCCTTTAGGTAATTTAAATTCCACAATGGACAAAACCCTTTGTTTTGATTTCTTTGAGAGTTGCAGGTGTCTGTATACCACACAATGTATATCATCATCATTAGTTGGTCCTCAAACATAACAATGTCCTATGTGTTGTTCCTCAGGTTGTACATTGACTAGATTAAGTATTTATTTGATATGCCATGCCAACTATAAATTCAAATAACATACATAAGGGATGTAGTAAAAATAAAAATGCCAAGGAGGGTTGTGCAGATAACACCTTCTCTGCACAACTTTTGGATGATGAGGCAATTTTCAAACAAAGGGAGGGAACCCTGAAAAACAGGGGGAATAATGGACAAGGTGTCAAATGTATGGGACAAATCAGTTGTGAATGTGCAACTTCCAACCATACTTTCATTAAATAAATACAAAATATATTAAATTAGATATATTATTTCCCTGCATTTCCACTACGCAAGTTGAGTTGTTTCTTCCAAAAAACCGAAAAAAAATATATTTAAGTCAATGATTTTTCCATAATTTAACTACATGATATTTCCAGTCTGAATCTGTACCTATACTGTCACAAATATATCTTGAAAAAGTATTAAATAATAGCCCTTCCATCCATGTTCCTTTGTTTTTATATTTCATGCTGCAAATAAACTTTGCTTCCAAATGAGCCACAAAATCCATTTTCCACCAGACTCAAATCTATCTACCACAATTTTGTTATTTAAAACAAATTGAATCCTAAAACTATGCAATTGAATTTCCAAGCCAACACTTCAATTATGAAATAGTAGTCCCTAAACCGTGTCTCTTCTTCATCATATTTGTTTCTGACTGGCAAATCAGCTATGTCATATTAGTTCTACAAATCAACAACTCACTGACACATCATCTATACCATATTGAAATCAATGACAACTCTTCAACAACTTGTCCACCTCTCATTCATCCCCATGACCTTGATTGTATGATGGTAGTTGTTCGATCTCATAATGTATTATAGAAATAATAAGAATATTGAGCATAAGAAGGTTCAACCATCCCTTCCTTTATGAGAGAAATGTAAGATTATTGAACCTATGAACGACAAATCGACAATTCCTCTATATCTGAAATGGTGAACATAAGAAGGAACATCCATCCCTTCCTGTATTATAGAATTGTCAGGAATAATAAACAATAGAAGGGTCGAGAACCCCTTCTTATATCCTCCAAATATAAAAATATTATGGAGAAAAAGGATCGTCCTATCCTTGCTGTGATCATTTTTTCAATTATTTATATGATACAATAAGGTTTGACTCTCCTTTCCTCTACTAGAGAAATATCAAGAATAGTTTGAACCATAAGGGTATGTTTCCCATTCCCTTATGAAATAAATATAAATAATATTGAATGCAAGAAGGAGAAACCACCTCGTCCAATACCAAGGTAGATATATTGAGAATAATGAACACAAGATGGGGCGAGTAACCCTTCCATAATTATAGAAATATCACAAATAATGAACACAAGAATGGTCATCTGCCCCTTCATTTTATGATAGAAATAAAAATAATTTTGAACCTATGAAAGGTCCACTAACCCTTCTCATATTGTATATATATCGAGAATAGTGAACACAAGAAGGAAGGGTTGTCCCTTCCTATATTATATAAATATCAAGAATAGTGAACACAAGTGTTAGATACCCCTTCCATTACAATAGAAATATAAAGAACATTGGACATAGAAAGGGTCGACCAACCCTTCATGTAATTTAGATATATAGAGGATTGTGAGCACAATAAGTGTCAGCCTCCCCTTCCTATATGATAGAAATATGAATAATATTGAACAGAGGAAGGGTCAGATGACCCTTCCTTTATTGTATATATATTAAGAAAAGTGTACATTGGAAATAACGTCTGTCCGTTCCTGTATTATGGAAATATCAAGAAAGGTGAGTACAACAAGTTTAGTCCACCCCTTTCATTACAATAGAAATATAAATAATATCGAACATAGGATGTGTAGGCTGACCCTTCTATATTTTAATTATATCTAGAATTGTGAACACAAGAAGGGTCGGTTTCCCTTTCCTATATGATAGTAATATGAAGAATATTGAACATACGAAGAGTCGATTGACCCTTCCTATATTGTATATATATCAATGATAGTGAACATATGAAGGAACGTATGTCCCTTCATGTATTATAAAAATATCAAGAATAATGAACACACGAAGAGTCAGAAACCCATTCCTTTATAATATAAATATAATGATTATTGAATATAAAAATCCTTGACCAATCCTTCTTGTATTTCAAATATATCGAGTATAGTGAACACAAGGAGGTTCATCAAAATATTTCTTTAAGATAGAATTATAAAGAACATCGAACCTACCCAAGGTTGGTTGACCCTTCTAGTATTGTTGATATATAGACAATAGTGAACACAAGAATGGAAATATTTCTTATTCTGTATTATATAAATATCGAGAATAGTGAAGGAAATAAGGGTCGGTTGACCCTTAATGATATATATACAAAGAATATTGAACCTAGGAAGGGTTAGGGGATGCTTCCTATATTATAGACATATCGAGGATAGTGAACACAAGAAGAAATGAGCGTTCCTTCATTTATTATGCATATATTAAGAATAGTGGAAAGAATGAAGGTCAAACCTTCCTTTATTATAGAAATGTAAAGAGTTTTGAACATATGAGGTGTCGGTCGATCCTTCTTGTATTCTAGATATATCAAGGATAGTGAGAAAAAGAAAGGTTGACATCCCCTTTATGATAGAAACATAAAGAAGGTTTATCCTATGAAGGGTCTAGTACCGACTTTTCTGTAGTATAGATATATCGAGGACAGTGAACACAAGAAGGAACATACGACCGTTCCTTTAATATAGAAACATCAATAATAGTGAAAACAAGATTCTTATGTCAACCCTTCCCTTATGATATAAATATAAAACATGTTGAAACTAGGAAGGGTCGGTCAAACCTTCCTGTATTTTAGATATGTTGAGCATAGAGAACTCAAGAAGGTCAATCACCCCTTCCTTTATACTAGAAATATAAGGAGAATTGAATATTTGAAGGATCAGAAGACATTTCCTGTGTTGTAGATATATCAAGAATAATAAACACAAAAAGGAATGGTTGTCCCTTCTTGTATTATAGAAAAACCAAGAGTAGTGAATAGAAGAAGGTTAAAACACCATGTATTTATGGTATTCATGTTGTAATATATTTCGTAATTCCAATCACTATCAATCGATCTATATTTTGATCACCATTATTTCTATTATAAAATAGGGAACACAATAGCGGTCAACTGACCCTTCTTCTTGCTAAAAAATTGAATGACATCCCACGAGGGGATAAAAATAATAGCTTCCTTTCTTGGTTGGGATATCATTATTAATTGATATCAATGGGGTATATTTCCTTAACATTGATCATTAATATAATTTACATCAGTTGAGGAATTGTCGGTCTATAAATGATCAATCTTACAGAATGACATTTTTATCTTTCCAAACATACTCCCTTGGCGCAGAGCACAACAAAGAGTAGAGTACATTGTCTCGTTGAGACTAACTTCTTGGACAATATAAACACATGAATGTTTTTTGAAGGAGCTCTCTAGATACATTTGACATAAGTAACTTTGAGGAAGGAATGGTCACTCCTTGGAATGATCTATTTTTGATGAACCACAATAAGGATGCATTTAAAGGGTAAGGGGTAGCACTTAATTAAAGTATGACTTTAATATCCTCAATTGGTTTATTTCTAGCAAAATACCAACTTCAAATGTCAATTATGATGAAAAAATTACCACTACTTCTCTGGTGTATTCCTTCTCAAATGACTATATCAAATGTACACTTGATCTTTCATGGATACTCCTAGAAGATTTGTTGTTAATCAATCAATTGATTTTAGAAAGGAGCGATTGTTCCTTCTCCATCGATCATTCACATCAACATTTTCAAGTAAATATATAATAGATACACTATGTGACAACCATAAACATTGTATGTATATTCTTATATTAACCATAAAATATTTACCATCCTGCAGATAAAATATGTCTACATTGTTGATCATTAGTCAATTCAAAGAAATATCGTTGCTTGAATTGTTAAAAAATCAAAACCTTGGTTTATTCAAACGTGGATGGTATGTTGATATGGATGGACCAAATAATTTGTACCTAGATATATATCTCTTTTGTTTGGATGAGAAAGTATTTTCGAGTCGAGCTGGAATATTGACATATGCAGATGCCATTTGTCATGATTTATTTTGTGTTCAAGTTGATTGAGGGAGATATGTGTTTCCTCCTACAAACATATCTTCAAGTTTCTAATTTTTACTAGATCTAATGAAAATTCGTCCAAATTCGGATTTGGTTCCCTATGCGAAGTAAGGGTGGGTTTTTACCTCATATGATCCTTGTAATTAGTACAAAATAAATATTTCGACATATTTGAAGAAAGAATTGTAGCAGTATGGAATAAAAGAATGACTACAAAGAAAACCTCATATGTATTGCATGATATAAATATTGGAAAAAAATCGACAAATGTTGATCATGAAAAAACTCTTTTGTACTTTCGAAGATCCTTTCTCAACCATATTGAAAAGGATGTGACTAAATATTATTTCAAAGAATGCAAATCAAGTCCTTTTAAAGAGATGCTACAGAAATCCACTAAGAGCTTCAAAAGCTCAAACTAAGTTTAACAAGAACAAATCAAATAATTTTTATTCAATGACAAATTTTTTTCTATTGACGTAACAATATGTGTTATTGCACCTCCACATCTTGAATATTGAAAAGTCGATGATAATGTCGTGGAAAATAGGGTTTTATCCCTTCTCTCAAATTTTACAACAACAATGATAGATGCTATTATTTTTCCATTTAATGAGGATACCAAGGACAAATATGTTCCTAGAAGTGAATTGGAAATTAATTTTCCTAAAATAAATTTCTATATATTTGATGGACAACATACAATTTCGGCTCAGAAAAAAAAATCATTGAAAATTATAAATATCAACTAGTTCATTCAATATATTGTTGTAATACAACTTGTCTTCTACATAAGGATGCTCATCAAAACATAATCAACAAATTATGCAAACAAGAAAAATCAAACAAGGAAATTGGAGACAATTCCTTCATCTCTCACATTGTGAAAACACAGGAGAAATGGATATCCTACATCAAGACATCCTTCCCAGGTAAGGGAAATGATTATATTGAAGAGTGGTAGGTTTAAAGTTTTTATTCTTAACATTCAATGCCTGCAAATTGTTTCCAGTGTTCCGAAATTACTAAACTAAATATCATATTTAATTTTATATGTTCTTAGGTTTTCCAAGGTGAATGTATGGATATATTTGTTATTGAAACCAAGAACAACATTAAAGAGAGTATGAGTTTTGTTTTGACATCTGATCGATTGTGGAACAAATAGATGTTAGTATTTTAGCTTTACAAAAGTGGCACAACAAGATTTCAACCTAAAATCTGATGACATCCGACGAAAAAGAACTGTTTTGTCGGATTTCAATTTGAAATGTCGAATTTTGATTATTAGTTTTTAAAAATTGTAGAATCTTTTGTTCGACGTTTATTTCTACTGTCGAATTTCTGACTCATGGTTGTTGGATATTCGAATTCAAGTACGTTGGATTTCTGACTCCAATGTTGTCGTATTTCTGACGAATTTGTTGTCGGATATGGGACGTAGTTTTGTCGGATTGGCGACGTAGTTTCCATTTTTGTTTGAAACGATAACTAGGCATTTTGCTACGGTAACTAGGTTATTATTGGCAGTTATTCGACTACTGTTGAATTTGAAAATATATAAAGTACATAAACATTCCGACATGTTTGTTATAGAATCAATGAACGATTTGTAGAAATTAGTTTATTCCTCAACGAACGGTTTGAGGAATTGCTTTATTCTTTGACAGATGGTTTGCATAATTATTTTATTTCTCGACGGACTGTAATGCGAACATCCTTTTATCGACAAAAGATTTGCGAAAATTATTTTATTCTTTGACAAACCACCGTTTGCGGAAATAGTGATGTGTGGACCTTGATTTCTTAAGGTTGTCTATAGTCTTCATTCAAGATTTTTGTGACAAAATGTCAAATAGCAATATTCTTCATCCATCAACAATTGCTTGCTAGACTGTGGGATGCAACGAAAATAAGGGGTGATGGGAAATGTTATTGTCCATGTAGTAAATGGAGGGGCTTTAAGAGGAGAATAATATTGATCACAACAACCACCAAACATTCTAGGGAACATGGACACACTGAGGGGGGGAATGAATATCTTCCATTTGTAAGTTTAGCATTCTACTATTTTTTATATTTTTTGCTTTGTTAAATGTATGTATTATTTTAATATTTCCTATATTAAATTATATCTATTGATGTCTTCATGTAATTATAAAGAAAATACATCCTACTACATATCGTTTAGAGGAAGTTTTTTCAGAACAAGTACCAGAGGAACATGGATCTATGCTTAATAGAGAACAAGTTAATAATCCTATTGAAGAAGCTGATCATACTAATAACGTAGTTGAAGATGATGATACAAATACATTGATCCATGATTCATTTAATGTTATAATGGATGATGATGATGACGATGATCATGAGAATATTGATGACTTTGATGATGCTCACGACATACATCTTTTTGAGAAGGCGTACGAACCCCTTTATGAAGGCTCCAAAACAAATCTTCTCTCTGCTATATTATTGATAATGAACTTGAAGGTTATGAATGGTCTTTCAAACATATCAATCACACAGATGTTAAGGTATGTAAAATAATCCATCACCTATATATGATCATGATAAAGGTTATATTTGTTCCTCTAATAATTTTATTGTTAATTCATAATTCAAATTAACATGGATGAGATGTGTTTCGTTAATATTATTTTTTTATTATCTTAAATCTATTTTTATTTTTATTTGATGTAGCTTGATAGCTGAATTTTTGTTACCGCCATAAAATATTTTACCTCGCACATATCGAGATTTATCTTCCATCATGAAAGAGATTGGAATGCATTATGAAGCAATTCATGCATGCCTCGATGACCATGTTATATATTATAATCAACATGAATTTGCATCAGAATGTTCGGAATGTCATATAAGTAGTTATCAAACAGATCAAGTAACAAAAAATGTTCCTCACATGGTTATTCGTTATATTCCCATCATTCCACGTTTACAATGATTGTTCATGTGCAATAACATAGCGCAATCTATGGATTACCATGCAAGGAACAAAAATCAAGATGATTCTATTCGAATGCTTGCAGATGGTTCCACATTTAGAGATATGGAGGAAAAGTGTCCTCACTTTAAAGAAGAATGTCGTAATCTTAGGATTTCTTTGGCAATAGATGGTGTTAATCCATTTGCACATATGAGATTGATTTACATGGTGTGGACTACTTTTGTTATCAACAATAACATTCCTCCATGGTTGTCAATAAAGAGGGAGCACATAATGTTGTCGATGATTATTCTAGGTATATTATGTCTACAACTGTTTTATTTAAAATGTAGTTGTGGCATATCATTTTTCGTATTTTGTTTCATAATGTAATCTATATCTATATATTATTTTACTCTTGTGCATGGTTTATATATCTTAATGGTTCTCATAATTATATATTTATATGTACTTCAAATCAATCAGGTAAGTTCCAAGTCAAATATATGAATGTATATATCGAAACTCTTATAGACGAGCTATTGAAGTTATGGAATGGAATCGGTATGTATGAAGTATCTAGACCAATATGACAAATGAAATTTCAATTCCATGCAATGCTTGTATGGACAATACATGATGCCCTAGGGTTAACCCATTTTTATGGTTTGTATTTTTAAGTTCCACTTTAATTGCATTTAATTTTATGAAGTAGTTAAGATAGTTTATATATAATTATAATTGACATAGATATTCCATATCTATATATTGTAGGTCTTCATACAAAGGGAAAATTTGCATGTCCAGTTTGTGGTCCTAAGATCAAATCTCGTCGCTCAAAAAGCTTAAGAAAGGAGGTGTTTGATGAGTATAGGCACTTCCTATCTAAGAATCACAGGTATAGAACAACCGAAAAAATATTTTCAATGGGAAGCAAGAGACTGCATTAAAACCACAGAGAATGATGCCTCACCTTTGGAAGTTGCAATATAATAGAAATCGTCAAGCTGGTACGTATGGATCATTGTATATGAATTTTTATGTATTTTGTTTCTTGTGTGTTTTTTACTGTAGTTGCCATAATTGATTTCTGTAATTTATTTATTAACTAATATTCATGATGTCCATCATGATCATGAAGGAATTAATGGGATTCCATGAGGAATGAAAATTTATCCTAAACAATTGAGCAGGTTTCCCTACTATGAGCACCTACAAATTTCTCATCTGTTTGAAACAATGCATATTGGAAAGAATGTGACTGAAAAATTATGGCAACTATTGGAGTTAAGGAGCGACAAAGAAAAAATGTGAGATTTTGCAAAGACATTCAAGAAGGAAACCATGCAATGAAATACGTCATTCAATTTCATAGAAACAAAGGCCAAATTAATATAAACTCAATTCCATGGATGTTTATGGAGCAATAAAGTAATGTCGTAAAAGAAGTCATGCAGAAAATTAAATTTCCCATTGGATTTTGTGCAAACATGAAGAATGTCATAACAAAGAAAGGTGATTTTGCGGGGGTGAAAACACATGATTTGCACATCTTCATGAAGGTAATTATTATTGTTATATCAATATAATTATTGTTTTTTTTAAATTCTAGTGCATATTTTTTATTTTGTTTGTATACTCTTTGTTTAAAAAATGATGTGGTTTGTATATTGTTACAGTATGTTCTACCTCTCTCTTTCCCGAACAACTTCGACAACAATGTCAGACAAGTTTTATATAATATTGGGAAATACATGAGGTAAATAGTGATTATTTGCATGTGCTTAGTGTTTCTTTAATTCATCATATAATTTATATGTTTTTTGGGCGCTAATTCATGTTATGTAAATTAATGGTTTTTTGGTTGAATGTCGTTATTGGTTTGCGTCACTTGTAGATGGTTGCCATCTAAAGAAATCCATAAAGAAGATATAAAGTATTGGAGGAGTTAAATTCCTTGTCTCATGCATGAAATGAAGAAGAATCTACCTTCAGCATTTTTCAATGCACAGGAACACTACCTCATACACCAAGTTGAGGAGATTGAATTGTG